>JAPMOB010218823.1:0-13728 GCA_029875015.1 Lepomis gibbosus | reverse complement strand
ATGACATAACACTTGGAAACAAACACTTATTGGGCTGTGTGTGTGTTCTTTGAAGGGTTTGGTCTTTTTACCAAATTACTCGTTCTCTGAGTAATCTGTCCTTTTTAATACTGTCTTAGTAGACATTAGACGGCATCATGGGTTTTAATGTGATGCTAATACTGTGGCCACATATTCAGCAATCTGTCCAATCTGTTGTTGATCTATTACATTAATCTATTAACCATCTACTAGTTATCTGACCAGTCAAATGTTTGATTACTTAGTTTTATATATTTGCCCCTAGAATCAGCCTAGTGCAAACACAGAATTGCCCACATTACATTATTACATTTAGCTGATGCTTTTACCCAAAGCGACTTGCAATTGCTGTATAAGTCAGAGGTTGCACGCCTCTTGAGCAACTAGGGGTTAACTGTCTTTCTCAGGGACACATTGGTGGATGTGTCACAGTGGGGGACAAGTGGGGACTGCAAACCTCGTTAAGGTAGTGTACACCAATGTATCGCAATGTTCCATACAGATGTTCAGATTCAGTTGCTGTATTACTGCTGCATAGTTACTACTGTCCCCATTGGAATCTGTTGCAAAATCCTAAAGTATCACTGTAAATGAGATATAGGGATAATAACCATATCATTGGCTGTCACTATGTAACACTGAATGTGCAGATATACATCAGTCATATGAAAAATATGAAGCATCATCCATTGCACAGATGTTACACTATCCACTAGACAGTATTACCTCACTGGTTTACCTGCTCAGAATGAGGATGTTATGATTTGACTGCACTTTGTTTGCACAGCCAAGCCACTGCTATGTCTTTTTTCGGGAAGAGAATTACCTAGTTTGTGTGGTATGTGTACAATTTAACGGCAAAGTAATGTTGATACTGTGTTGTAATTTTTCCCTGGAGAGCTCTTGCGGGCAGATTGTCCAGGGGAAGCAGCTGTATGTGTTGGTGGTATTGGTGGTTGGGAACCTCTGCAATTTCAGTTGCCAGTTCCTTTGGCTCTGGGCAAAGGATTCCCTGCCATTTAATGGTACCTTAGACTGACTCTGGCTTGGCCCGGCAGGTTCCTTTTGGCTAACGCAAGTGACAGCGGGAACAAATCTCCTCCTCTGTTTATTTAATTGCTAACCGCTCCGGTTTGGAGGCCACGTTCAAAGGCCCGACGAGCAGAGAGCTGCCTCGCGTTCCCCTCAGCCTTAGGGTAACATGGGTCATCCCACATAATGAGTGGAAGGACTTACTTTACCAAGTCTGCTTCAACCAAAAGCCAGCACATGGTTCCTATTTAAGCACAGGGGGGAAGATTGCACCTTCATCTGCTGGGCATTTTTATGTGTTTATGTGTATGTGCAAGTGCACATATATACATCTGTTCTTTACCAGCCTGCACTCAGCTTGTGTGTGTGTGTGTGTGTGTGTGTGTGTATGTTTGAGAGTGTAAGTGCCTTGTCTGAGTGTGAGATCACTGTGTTTGTACTGAAAGTCTGCACCACATGTGCAGCATATGTTGTCAGGTTGTGACTGGCACACAGGCCATATTTATATCTGCATGAGGGGCTCAGAGGCCACTGGCCAGCCTCGGCTTGACGTAGACATCAGTGCAGGACCTCACGCACACACAGACACAAACACACTGACACACATACACACACACACACGGAGTGTGGTAGAGAGCAGGGTGGGCTAATCTTACAGATGCACTGTGCAGAGACAGTGAGGCAAGGGAGTGTGAGATTTTTTGCAGTAAGTGAGGGGGAGAAATGGAAGGAGGACGAGGGAGAAAAACAAGTAAGTCAGAAATGATAAGAGCAAAAAAGAAAGTGAGATAACAGATTCTCTCAATGAAGAAATTGGTCAATTAAACTCACTCAAAAGGAAGTCAATTGAAACTTTTATCAAAGTTAATGTACAAAAAAAGGAGTGGAGTAACAAAGGATAGTACAATTTAAAAAATAATAATTTTAAAATGGAGTGAATTATGATAAAGTTTATTCATATGGCCTTTTTCCAAACCCAGGTAACAAAGGGCTTTACACAAGGCAAGAGATTAAAATTGAGGGCACCCTGTGTAGATAGTGTGAGGAGACTCTTTTTAACAACTTCTGCATATTGGGTTTACTTACATATATGTATTTGTGTTTATTCGCCACAAAGTGTCAAAGGACAAGCTAAGCTCACATTACAGTGTTCAAGAGCATTTATTGTTGGACATCTTTTGTAAAGATAGCTCACTCAACTTTGATGTATTTAGTGTTTTTACTGCCTTTTTGTACTAAAGTATTTCTACCAGGTAACTGTAGACATAACACATAAAATGTTGTTACCGCTTTGGAGGGATATGTGACAGGAGGAGATTTTAGCAATAGCTATCCCCTAACCATCAAAGGATGCTATATCTGTCCCATCAGAAACTGTTAAAAGTCTTTAATCATGCTACAAAAAGGTGTCACCTTTCTAGATCAAAACCTTTAGTGGGAAACGCTTTATGCCCCATCCATTTCATGTGTTATCTGATGACTCCACATGTGTGCAATCAGACACAATCTAGGCCAAACTAAGGATGAGTATACCCCCTAGATAAAAGGTGAAAGTCCATTTTATAACTTAGGTTTGCCTCACAATTTAAATAAGATGCCCTTTATTGGCTTCCTATTTTTGTGTAAAATATTGAAATTGATTTTATGTATTATGAGCACTGCAAAGATCTGTGTCGCCTGAACAAACACGTGCCCCTAAAAGAGGCTTTTGATCTGCTATCTAATCATATTCATCTGTTTCACTGGCTTAATACCAGCCTCCCGTTTTGTTGCATGTTCGAGACTTGTTATAATGTGGACATAGACCTGCACTGTCCAGACTGAAGAGGATTTGTCTGTCCAAACAGACAAAAGAAAATATTAAACTTTTGTAGGAATTATATAGAGCGGAGACTGATTTTTTTTAAACATAATTTTTATGTTAAGTTTAGGTTTGTTAATATAGTGTCATTTTAGTTTGTGTTCCAAGGTAATCCACTCAAAGTATACAGGCAAACAGTATATCTATTCATACTAAGAAGCTTTTTAGTTGTGTTCATTTTTTATAGAGTTGTATCATATTATATACTATCAAAATTTTCTTTGTTGGTCCAAAAAAGGGATTTTATTACCACTTAAAAGAAGTATTTCAAATGGTTGTAAAACTGTATTCTGCACGATATTAGCTTTTCATACAGGAGCATACAATATCTGAATTAATTACGTGTGCTGTCTTCTCGGACTACTGGCACTGGTAGTATTCAGTGTGCACTGAATATTTATTTTTTGGTTAGGCCTACTGTGTTTTGCTCTGCATCAGCTGGCACGAGATGAGAAGCACTGTAGTGCACTGCGTATCTTCAGCTCTTTGGACATCCACATGTATTCTGCATTTTTCTGAATTACGGCTAAAATGTGTAGTGGGGCCTCAGGCTACAATAGACTTTTTTATTTTACATATTACATTAATAGCAAAAAGGTGAATTTTTTGTTTTAATATACCGTACATAAGGATGTTCTAGATGTACCTATTATGGTTAATTTAGAGAAATTATAATAAAAGTTGTTTCTGTTGTTAATGAACTTTTAAAGGTAAGTAAAATGGGAAGACTCAAGAGTTATCTGTCTCTGCTCCCTCATGCAGCCCACACATGAACCCACAAGTGGGCAGTAGAGGCAGCGCCAGCACACCAGTTATGGTCCTCAGTGAAGCTGCTGGTGTTTACACCTAACAAACTGGAATGATTAATGGCTGTGTGCTTTCTCTTCCGTGGGATGGATGTGTTATGGTGGTGGAATGATTCATGTTTATTGTAGATGAAGTGGGAGTCACAGGATCTCACACAGGATTCCTTCATTTAATTCCTCTGAGGAGGTTCCTTCCTCTCCTCCAGCAATCAGTGCCTCCTTCTTTTCGCTCATCAGCTGGAGGACCTGGGTAATTCCACGACAGCTGTAGGTGCAGCTGTTTGAATGGCTACAGCGTGTAGTGCATTGTCAGACTTCATATTTACAGTATGATGATGAGACTTGGACTGTAGTTGGTGTGTGTCATTTATTCACGGTGCTTGTGTGTCAGTGTATGAGAGAGAGAGAGCAGCTACTAGGTCTCCACTCACATGTACACACTAATATGTGTGTGCAACTGTGTGTATGCATGTGGTTTAGCATGTTTCTAACCGTCTGTACATCCAGCCATGTTTTTCAGTGCATATTACCCACAATGGAGCATGTGGTCTTGTTGCGTCATATTATTGCTGTTTGCTTAGTGCCCTACACCACTCGTAGCTGTCCACAAGCAATGTGGGAGGCTGTTTCCTCTCAGGATGGGAAGTTTTTTCAGCCATACTGTTGGCCAAACTTTTTTTTCCTGGCCTATATGTGTAGCGCGCAATTACCCTAAATCCACCACATACTCACTAAGGTTTTCAGCCATTATTTGAAGCTCATGTGCCACCCTGGCATGCCAAGTGTGCCCATCCCTGTCTTGTGTAATTGACATCACTGGATTTAAGTAATAGTCGAGGAGAAAATGTAATCAGCACCAGGCACAGAAACTTGGAGATCGTTGATATCATGGTCAGAATCCTCCCTCTGGGTATGGTGCTTTGCACCCTGTTTCCCTAGTTACAAAATTATGCGCTTCCTTCTGTTTCGCATTGCTCCCTGTTTCTCTCTCACACACTTACAATATAAAAATGATTGTCACTGAAAGCCTTCTTTGCCTCAAAAGTAAAATATGTTTGAAATTGGCATACTCAAAATCATCACGTTTCATTCAGCTGCAGATGTTTTCTTGTGAGGCAATAGTTCGATACCTCTATAAAATAGGTTGCCATGACTGAACGTAATGATATTCAAAGACACCAAAACAGTATGCTTCAAGAGGCTTATTTGACCTATTTGTTTTTATACTTCTATAAACCCCTTCTTTTGCACTACTCATAGACTTCTCTCCGATCAGATCAGAAGTGCTTCTTAATAGGACTTTGATTTTAAGATCCATATTGAAAGAGTTCTCAAAATGACCCTCATGCACAGTGCGTGATGCAGAGTAAAGTTCACCGACAGCCACAAACCCAGATTTGATCCAACCTTATCTGAGATTTTTCCAGGCTCAACAACAATGTTTCATGTTCCACATCCCCAGTGATCTTCTGCAGATAAATACCAGCTGTCCCTGAACTCACTTTTCCACATAAATCTCTATCAGTGGTGATATAGCCCTGTATTTCTTAATGCTCCCATGCTCACCCTGAGCAGCACTGTGGGTTAACACTGTGGAGGTGACTCCTCTTCAGTCTGGGATGCAACTGTTTGTTGGAAGCGTGTCACATCCAGGAAGTGTGCGTACACACGTGTGTTTGTGTCAGCGTCTGTGCATGGGAGCATATGCGTCTCTGTGCGTGTGAGTGCATTATGAGTGAAAAAGGGTCTGGCATGAAGATCAAAGATCCTCCATAACTGCTCAGTCAGTCAGTCAGTCAGCCAGCGTATTGCCAGGAAGCTCTACTCACCACGGGGGATGTTGAGTTATTAGAGTCAGATCATTTCAATTAGAACACAGTTGTTCAGTTAGTGAGGAATTCACAGTCTTTCATTCTCACTCTGTTGTTTTCTTACTTTGTTTACAACTGGGTCATAATCGAGAACACTAATATGTAATGTGATTGAAAAACACCCGTATGTTGTCATTGACAACAAACTTAAGTTATCTTGTGGTTAATCAAACGCATGCAACCCCCAAATAACCCACAGCTATCATTGTGTTAATGTTTACCAGTTACGTTTACTAAAGCTTTGGAAATCTACTGGTTTGTTTTAGGGTATTCCTGTTGAAGGTCAAATACATTGTAATTACAACTAAAATTTGTGTTTGCAAACAGAAAATAACTTTTCTTTTCCTATCACACTAATGGATAAAATTACATTCTATAGACTTCCTATGGCTAATAATATACAGTGTTATCATATAATGGGCAGCACAGTAACCAGATGGCACAGTAGATAAACTGGTAGTTGTGCCAGAACCCAGTAGGCACGGGACAGCTCTCATGTCCTACAATATGAATCTCATCCAATCAAATCTATTCCATTTAATTTTTTATATTAGTTCCTAGCTGCTCAATATGTCACGCCCTCCTGGGTGTCCATGCTAATGAAGTGTGATGGTAGTGATGAAGTGTAACAGCGACTGGTTTGGAGGTGCCGTGCCAGTGACAGGGTGGTCTCTGCCTCACACTGTTGCTGCTGCTGCTGCTGCTGCTGCTGCTGCTGCTTGTGCTGCTGGCACCCTCATGCTCATCATGCACACATTGTTCAGTGGCACCTGGCCATAAGAGGGTGATGGTGGGAAGCCTGGTAGTGATCAGACTTCTCCTCATTGCTGTTGGTCTTTGCACTGTGTATTAATATTTTTAAATCCTTGTTTTCATTCATCCTATAATGACGTAGCTGATCACTTGTGCATTAAATATATGCAATACACGGGTAACTTCAAGTCATGTTCTCATTGCATTCACTGTTCAGTGATGCCTGGCCACATAGGATGAGTGATTCTGGTGGATCTGGCAGCTCTACACAGAAATAGTTGCATTCTGTCTGGAAAGTGGATGAAGTGGCAGTTCTCCTTATTGCTCTTACGCCTTCCCTTTTTCAAGGCTTTGTTTTTATTTATCTGCTGGTGACATTATGGGTTTTCTTAATTAATTGTTTCCATTATATTGATGGTTTCCGGTAGTCTTGAACAGAATTACTAAAACATGTTATAGTCGACAAGCCCAACAGTCTTGACGACATCACTTTTTCTGCTAATGAGGTTCTGTTTTTGTTCAGCTGGTATCATAAGATGGCTGCATGAATCACTTGTTTTTTTGTTTATGTGCACAGTGCTGATCATTTCCATTCTTTGGAGACTCCCAGGTTGTTTAAAAAAGCTCGAGTGGTATTCTAGTCATGCAATGCTTCTGAAAAGGGCCATATTTCCGCTGCTCAAGGATAGATTCAATTATTCTGTCTGAGCCCTGCGATGCATTAGAGCATTGTTGGAAGGGCGACTATAGAAGAATTATAGAAATAAATATCTAAAACATGAATGAAGAAAAAATAGCAAATGTTCCTGTTGGTGCTATGCAACATAGCTAGCTAGTGAAGTGACTGATAGAAGAAAACACAACAAACCCTATAACACGCTTTATCGACATGCTTAGTTTGTTAATATGCTTAAGATTTTTTGAAACCCAGTCTCTTTTTTTCCCCCCGCTATGTCATGCAACATATCTGCATGTATACATTTATGTGTGTATGGGAGAAACTCGATGTACTCCTCCCACAGAACTTTGATCGACTGCATTCCCATAATTCACATGGACCATGTCTTTGGAGTCTCATGGAAAACCAATAGGCTGTATGTGCTAATACTGAACTAGTGTGGAGGTTTTTCTCAATTTATGTGCTTTTCTTTGAAGAGTGTTCTTCAAATGGAGGTTCGACTTTGAGAAATTAATTCATCAGCCTGCCATTCTTTTTTGGTGTCATGTGTGATGATGGATCAGCAAGGTTAGGGAGGTCAAACTGTCCATGGACACACAGCCGGTTTCAGTTTCAAATTGGCACACAAATGGTTAGGATTAAGGCTGGAAATGTGGAGGCCACATATGTAATGGTAGTCCGAGTTGGTGGGTTGCTGCTGTTCCACCTTATTGGTGTATTCATACCCTGTAAAGTCCTCTTTAGATTAAATTTTGATTGTTTTTTTTTGTAATTATCAGTTTTTGTGGTGGAAAACAAGTAAAAGTCCTCATATCAGGATTGTATGATACATACAGTTTTTTCTGTCTTTACATGTGTACAACACTTCTATTAACAGTGAAGTAAAAGTTCATCATGTTGCAGTTTTACCGTTTTCTTTGAGAGTATTCATTCTGATTCATCCTGAAGTATACAGAATTCGATGTAACAGTATCAATACTGTTCAAAATTAATATTCACAGGCTGGAGTTTACTTCTTTCAATTGTCAGTAGGCTTTGAGTTCTCCTGCTGGAGGAGTAAAGTTACATTTATTCCAAGGCTGACAAGACAGTGCCAACACAAAGTTTTCTTTGAAAGACCGTGTTGCCCAACATTATGAATAAACAATACTATGTTTTGATCATTGGCAAACCTGGCCATGGCATAAGCAGCATAAAGCAAGACATTTATCATCACTCAGCAAGCCACTACCCCAGAGGGAGAAAATGTATAATGATGCAATAATAGGTACCTTACCCCCAGTGTTTTTACCAGGGGAGCCTGTCAGTCCATTTGGAGGGACTTAGAGATTCATTGGGGGTGGGGGGCGATAATGTCCAGCAGTGAGACTAATCTGTTCACATGTGGACGGCACTTCAGAAGGCCAGATGGTGAGGGAGGGTGAATTGTGTGTACGATGATGCCCTCAAAAACCCCACCAACGCATGTGTGCACATTTGGTCAGTAAGGCAAGAAAACAGGTTTGAATTTACTTGGGGTGTATATCATTATTCACATAAAGCACTGATCGATAAACTGTCTCATTGGAGTCCATGTTTACGTTTGCAGTGCTACAGGTCTGTTTTGATCTTGGGACTTTACCTCTTATGGGGATTTGATATAGGCAGGCAAGAAATTGTGGTGAAACCTTTTAATAACAACATTTTTCTTACATGTACAATATGTTCCTCTTAGAATATGCTGTTTTCCAGAGAAATACTGTCCCTCAGGCTCATTTCCCATCTTGTTCGCTAAAGAAGCCAGTTCTGTGCATTATATTTCTATTGCATTTCAGAGAAATGTTACTTGATAATCCTGGATTTCGTATCACATTAAGACTTGTTGGCCCCTGGGTGAAAAATATAGTGCCTTTTCCTAAACTGTTGGAGTTGGACACCACAGCAGAAATCAAGTCATTAACTATCCATCACCGACCGATGTGAATATTTAAACAATAATAGAAAGCCCATTAAGAATAAATAAACTGACATTTTTATTGTCATGCTAGAGGATTGTTAGGAAAAGAAAGTGGCTGTGTTTATGTGTCCTCACTCCTAACATGTCAGATTGGCCAAACACATTTTTAGGATTATCTCTAAACAGAGGCTTATCTTCCATAGACAGACATTGCACATTTCTTTTTTTGTCTTTATTTCAGTTTTCTTTTTTTGGCAGGAATTCAAGTGATTTGTTGTGTTCTGCACTCATTTTAAAAACTGGTAAAACTCTGAGGTTTTGAGCAAAACTCCCTCTAATCCTTGCTCTCCACAGACCCTCAGGGTGAGTTTGTTTACAATAAGCAGCCGAGAGAGCAGAAAAAAAAGAAAGAAGTTGAAAGAAACCCTTCCAAGACTGTGCAACTTCTTGTAAATACCTTAATTGCCTTGAGTTGTATCATCACGCTGAGTGCCTCTGCGTGTGCCAAGTGAAGTTCCAGTTACATCCAGAGATGTGTGTGTTTTGGTTGGCAACAAAGCACTACCCTCTATACACAGTCAGTCACACCAGGGCCAATTGGTAACAGTTGTGGTCAGACCCCCCTGCACTTCGACAAAGGATACAAGAGGAAGGTTGAGGGGAAAAGACGGTCTGTCTTTACTTTCCTCTTTCTCCATATTCTCAGGAGAAATCATCTCCTGAATAAGCACAACAGAATTAGCCCCACTGAGTCAGATTGCGTTTAAATCGTTGAGAGAAAACAAGAATTTTCTCTGTACGCTATGCCTGCTCTGGGAATGAGTCCTACAATAACACAGAGTTAATACAGCACATCCTGGAGCCACATTGGGGTGTCACTGTTTATGGCAGTGCCTCCACCACATGCACACACAAAAACCGCTGCTGATACTGCAACTGTCAAAATGAGTCCACTACTCCAAGGGCTTGGGGTGGATATAGGATATATCCAATGAATATCTGGAAACAAGTGAGTGAGGACCCTAAACTAACTAGATTGCATACTCACAGGCAGTGCTACATTGCTCTGAGTTCGGACAGAATCGCGTCCCAAAGGATGAGACCAGAAGAAATTCCACACTAGATGCTACATTTCTGAATTCCTACACCTCAACTGATAATTTGCGCATACACACTGGCAAGCACTGTATTTTTCTCTCTGATTCATCCCTTTCCCTATCCCTATCTCTGCTTCTTTGTATGTCTCCCGCACCATTCGATGAACAATTACTCAAATCTAATGAGCAACATACTGTTGTGTTATCTGGGCTAACTGCTAACTGGACCTGATTGTTGTTGATGCTTTGGCCTGACAATTTTTTCCCTTTAGACTTGCCCCCCACTTGTCTTTGTAGATCTGGATAATGTATCACCTACATCAAGGGGTTCAAGTATCTTGAAGTGTTGTTCACAAATTAAGGTAAAATGGAGCATGAGATCAACAGGCAGATTGGCACCATGTCAGCAGCAATGCAGACGTTGTACTTTTTTCATGACATTATTTCAAAAATGCTATGTGTTTGTGCTTTAACTATATATCCTTAAAGGTTGTAGTTAAAAATAATATGAAAAATAAACAGCAATAAACAAATTTTCTGATTTTACTTATCTCCACAATTCAAATCACTTGTCAATTGTCTACCTGGAAGTGACTCTTGTTAGCACGACAATGTTACCAGACAGCTACTGAATTACAAAATTGAGGACTAAATAATAATAAACAGTAAACAGTGTACAGGTAAATGTTCAAGTCACAAGGTTATTGTACAGAGATTGTTCGTTACACAGTGTGTCTTATGTAAGTGTTTGTCAGAATGATTGCCTGTGGGTAGAAACGGTTCCTGTGTCTGGTTGGCTTGACGTACAGTGCACTGTAATGCCTACCAGACCACCACAGTAGTCAGTTTCTGTCCTGTTTGGTGGCAGATCCAAAGCAGAGTAAAAGAATGTGCAAAGAACAAGTGGTAATTTAGCCTTCAAATTTCACAGATCTTAGTCCAGTCGAGCATCTGTGGGGTGTGCCGGACAAACAAGTCCAATCCATGGAGGCCCCACTTTGCATCTTACAGACTTAAAGGATCTTCTGCTAAAGTCTTGGTTCGAGATACCACAGGACACCTTTAGAGGTCTAGTGGAGTCCATGCCTCGATGGGCCAGTGCTGTTTTGGCAGCAAAAGGAGGACCTTCACAATATTAGGCAGGTGGTCAAAATGGTTGGGCAGATCAGTATATTACAGTGCATTGCAAGAGCTGAGCTAAGAGGAGGCCGCAGCTGTAGGGGTCATTGTGTCTTTGTGACACCCTTAGTCCAGCTATGAGGCTGATGGAGGGGTATACTGTAAACACCCATAAATGAAGTGGAAATGCTACATGTGCACACCCTGGACTGTACTTAAACTGTAAGTGACTTAAGACAAAAACCCATTCAGTGGCCCTTAAGTATTTTCTTCCATTTCGTGCTTTGGCCGCATAATAATCATTTAGCCCAGACCAGCAGCAGCCAATCTCTCGTTTAGTAGGTGTCTGTCTATGGTTCCAGATGACGTTGACTCCAGGGATGGAAATAGACCTGTTAACTAGTTAGCCCGCAGAGGGCAGGATGACCATTGAAAGAGGCTGTTTATATAAAAGCTCAAAAGTATTGGAAAAGAGATAAAATGGCGTTGAGATTGCGCAGAGAGTCAGCAACGTGAGGGAGTAGGTGACGTCATATGAGAGCAACATCTGTCTGCTATTGGTGTGTGTGCTCCAGGGCCCTCGTGCCTCTACACAGAAGGGCCAGGTTTTATGTACATTGTTTTTTGTGTGAAAAAAGGCACTGTTGGCAGTAGAGACACAGAACAAAGAGCTGGTATTCCTGTCTCTTTCAGCTATTTAGCAGTTACCACAGTCTCATATGATCTGGTAGCATCTGCCACTTTAGTATTCTAGAAAAGTGAAATACGTCTTTTTATCCAAATTGCTGCATATACTCCAATATGTATCTATTTCTTATTATATTTACAACTTTATTTACATGATTACTTTACTCTTCTTTATGTTCTTGCCAATTGGCCAGTAAAAATGACTCACTGGGTAGCACAGAGTCAGTATAGAAAGCTTTACCTTTATTCAAAAGAATTTACCTTCCATTTCACCTTACCTTCCGCTTCTGGTCATATGGAATTGGTTTTACAGTCAAACAGTCTATTGGATGCGGAATGTATATTCTCAGCCTAATTTATTGCAACAGCACCTGCAAAGGGTTTGGCCCAGCTCTCTAAAATGTTGCTCACTGATTTCAAAGGGCAGAAAATGTCTTTTGAAACCTACATGAAAAGAGATACCAGTACCATTTAAAGGTTTCTTTTGATTGTGCTTCTGATAACAATATTTTTGACGGACCTATCTGTGGTTCAACTCAACTTGGATTGCCTATTATCATTTAGAGCTGCAACATTGTTGCCAGTCACTATATTGATAACTCTGCCTCTTGGCTGCCAAATAATTGTTCCTGATTTTGACAAGGACCGTTCACAAAACCATCTGCTTCATTTGTTGTGTTTGTTTGTTGTGAAAAGAAAACAACAGAGACTATGGCAACAACTCCCTGGGCCCAAAGAAAGCTTGCTAAAAGCCTTGTGTTGTACATGCAGTAGATATACAGTTCCCTGCAAAAGTATTGGAGCAGTAAGGCAAATTCCTTTGTTTTTGTTGTTCACTAGTTTAAAATCAAAAGATGAGTATGAGACAAGAGTTCAGAATTTCAGCTTTTATTCCCTGGTATTCACATCTAGATGTGTCAAACAACTCAGGACATACCTCCCTTTGTTTAAACCCACCCATTTTTCAAGTGAGCAAAACTATTGGAACATGTGACTGACAGATGTTTCTTGTTACCCAGGTGTTACCTTTTAGGTTGATTGTCCAAACATTAAATAGCTCTGCATGACTAGTCTAACTTTTCATCCTAGGTTCAAACATATAAAGACTACAAAGAGAGCAGAAATATAAAGGCAACACCATAAGTTGCAAACCACTCATCAGCAGTAAGAATCGGAAGGCCAGACTGAAATTTGCAGTACAGAGATGAGCCGCAAAAGTTCTGGAAGACAATCTTATGGACTGATGAGACCAAGATTAAAGTGATGGAAAGGCCAAAGTATGGAGAAAGAAAGGACCCAAAGTATACTGCCAACAAAAAAAGGACTTCATCAGGGGAAAAAAGTGGAAGGTTTTAGACTGGCCAAGTCAGTCACCTGACCTTAACCCAATAGAGCATGCATTTCACCTCCTTAAGAGGAGACTGAAGGGAGAAACACCCCGAAAAAAACAATAACTGAAAGAAATGGAATAGCATCACAAATGAAGAATGCAACAGTTTTGTGATGTCGATGGGTCGTAGGCTTGAGGCAGTTATTGATAGGGCATAGTCGAGCTCCTCTATAGCAAAGAAAATTATCTTATTAGGTTGTGATATATATTCAGTCACTGCCCACAGTGGAGACAGACAGTGCTCTGAGGACTTTTTTAGTCAAAGGGTGCTTTCACACCTGGATCGATATGTTTTGTTCCGGAACAGATACTTTGTTCCGAATCAATTAATTATATCACTCGTGTTCACACCAAAATGTTGTAAAACGGTCCAAATCGCTCAGCCTTTCAGGGCTGTCCTTACGCCATTACGTCACTACCTCATGCGTGCAGGTCGCGCATTCCATTGGGGGACATCTCCATGACAACAGTAACAC
>JAPMOB010218820.1:0-18815 GCA_029875015.1 Lepomis gibbosus | reverse complement strand
CAACAGCAGGCAGCAACAGACGGCTGAACCTTTGGAGTAAGACTACATCAGGCCTGATAGCTGCTCCTGCTCTGATTTCACAATGAGAGCCCATGAACAGCTGGATCCTTTTTTTCTCAGATGTAGCATATGAGCAATCAGCCTGTCTTTATTAAACCTGAAATGTCTCAGTTTCTGGTATAAGTGATGTAAGGCACCAAACCGTAGACTGCTGTCCTCGCTCCTATCATGCATTTGGTTGGTCATTGTTGGAAACATCTTCGTCACTGTAGACTGAGGGCCAAGCTGCCAGTGAGGCATTTGTCTTTAAGTGAGAGTTATCAGCACAGTGCACATTGCTAACTTGCCTGTTGCCCCTTGATACTACATCGCAAAACCACCCTCATAGTCACACCACACACCGCTTCGCTTCAACAAGATGAAACAGTGTCAGTGCCGCATTGTGCTGCCACATACTGAATAACAGGACAACATCTGGCTCAACAGTTGAGTCAGAGGATCTTTTGCTCACCTCCACAAAAAATGAGCTCTGCCTTAGGTTAGAACTGCTTTTTCAGTCCCAAACATGTCTCAGCTTCTTATGCACTAAGTTAAGAGCCGACTTTGTAACAAGTAGAGAATCAACCTGGTGACTGTAGGTAGTCATGGATGGAATGTATTTCTTATACGATGTCTAGCAACTGTCTGGCTAAAAGAAGGCAATTGGCTTTTGTGTGCCTCATCACTCCGGCTTCACCCGTACACTGACACCTCATAACACAGCACTCCCTGTTCTTGACAGCCAATTTTTAACTATCACATTTCATGTTACAGTACAATGAAAAACTACCAGGGAAAACATTAAAACCAAACCTGAAGCCACTTTGACGATGTGGTGTACTCCATGGCTATATGTGGATGGTGATTTCCACAGTTTGAAGTAGGCAGGGCTCAACTGAAAGATGATCTTGCATATTTCCGTTCACCAATTTGGCAACATTTGAATTAAAATGTGAAGACACTGGGGGGGTTGTTTGTTGATGTTGCCAGGCCACTGTCAGTAAATCTGTTCGAACCACACCTACACAGTCCTGACGAAAAAGAGCTTGGCGGCGATGGAGCAATGGTTAAGACTGTGCCTTTGGTGTGAGAGACCCAGGTTCAATCCCCCACTGAGCAAGACATTTAAGCCCTAGTTGCTATGGATAAAATGAAATAATAAATGTAAAATTTAATGTATGCTTAGTGAACAACAGTCACAGATGCATATCAGTACAGGCTCCGACCGATCACTTTAGCATGTTTCATGTAATCACGTAAGGAGCTTTTTTTCAGCTCTTTGTTTAACTGTCCTGTCACCAAATACAGTTATGGTTCATAGTTTTCACTGTCATTTTCGGCCACAACAGGCAGCTGTTTTCTGCCAAAAATCTCTAAAAACCCACTGTACACCACCTGCTCAGCAACAAATGGCAGACAGACACAGTTACTGACTAACTGTTGAACATTGTGGACCATTTAGTAGCTAAAGAGACAAATATTCCCTCTGGAGTTAGTAGAGACCAAAAACTGGGTTGAAAGAATGAATACTGGACTTACCTTTGCCAGGGACAACTTCAAATGAATTATGATGTTGCTCCGTAACTGCTGGTTATGTAGAAAAGCCACTGTTTGCCAACAAATTCCCCCTATTAACTTAAAGGGTGATATGCTGATGTTGTGTTTCTAGAGTTTAAGTGATTACATTTTAATAAAATGTGCTCATAATTCTGAAAAAATGTTTAACTTTATATTATTAAGTATTTTTAAACTGATCATATGTTGTGTATATAAAATATTGCATATTTTACATACACAGCATATTTCCCTGTGAAGTGTAGTGGAGTAGAAGTATAAAGTAGAATGAAACAGAAATACAGTTGGGAGACCGCTACACGGTTGGCTGCATGGGAGCAAATCCGTGCAGCTGGTTTCCAAAATCTTGTGGAAAGCCTCCCAGAAGAGTGGAGGCTGTCATAGTGGCAGATTAATGGCCATAGTCTTGAATGAGATGTTCAATAATTACATATGGGTAATATTCTGGTGTCCACATACTTCTGGCCATATTGTGTATTTACCAGTGCCAGGGATCTGGTGCAGCAACCCACTCTGCTATGTGTTACATCGTATATTTGTGATGATGCAAACACCAGTCCAGGCCTTTGTGCTCTTGCATCTGCTACTGTAGTTACACCTCTGCTTTATGCCTCTGTGGTGTCACATGGCGTCGGCGAGTTCCAGATGAGATGACTTGGAAACAAGATAGTGCACCTGGCCAACAGAGAATGTGGAGAGAATATGTAAATGGGCTAGGCAGCAGAGGTTATTTGGTATTTGTGAGATGAATGAAATTCTCCCCTCTCTTTTCCTCATTTCCCCTCTCACATTTGTGTGACTAGACTAGTTAAGTCCCTGTCACTCAAGCTGCCAAGGTCTATGGGGCACCAGAGCGAGAAGCCGAGTAATAGGAGGAAAAGTGAGAGAGAAAGAGAGGGAGAGAAGGTGAGAGAAATTGGGCCAGGGATGATTGCAAATTGTCTGTCTAATGGCTGCCACCCAGGAAGCCATTTCAGGTGACTTGTTATCCGTCATGAGAGAGGCAGACCTGCCAGGATCCCTCTTCTCACTCTCCTTCTCAGTGGGCAACCATACCAAAGAGCTTGAGGCTATCACCAGTGACCTCAGCTCTTAAAACTCCTCTGTCTCCAATTTGAGATGCGTTTTCTTTTCTCCCTCTCTTCTGCTTTCTCCCTCTCCCACTTTGCCTCATCCTCCCTGCAGTGCGTCTTTCTGGCTCATGCTCAGCAGCTGTTGTTTAGTGATAGATCAGTGAAGCAAAAAATGATGCAGGGTATAAAAAAATAGATCTTGAAGCAAAGCACAGCCTCCATGTTCTCACAACCTATTGTTCTGCATTAGCAGTGAGACTTTAGGGATTCATTCAGAGGTAATCATTTGTTACTCAGGGGCACCGTGTCTTTCAGGCACCAATGATGAAGTCACCTCTGAAAGGGCCACAAATGAGAGAGATGTCATTTTCCATGCTGGATAACCATTGATTAGTGGCACTATACGATGAGAAACCTTCATTCTTACATTTTTTTTACTTTAAGTCTCTTCCTGTAAAACAGTTTGGTGATCATGTAAACGCAGACACGTTCATTTAATGGCTTACAGTTACAAGGGTAAAAAAAACACCACTGATGCCTCCACTGCCTCAGATTGACATTAGAGAGGAAATTGACATGCAAACCAAGTCTGCAGAAAGTTAATCTGTATGTGGACCGTATCACGTGGATCACAGCTCGGAGGCAGCTAGCATTAAAAGGAACCTGTCAAGCTAAGTGTGCTTCTCAACCTTTCTGCCATTACTCTGACATGTTTTGTGACCCGTGAATTGAAGTCTTGTCAAGACCTGGTCATTTTACCAGCTCTCAACACAGACGGGAGGACTCCTAGTAAATCTGCCTCTCCTAAAAATGCTTTCTGCCTCTTGTGCACAGTGGGTGGCTCCTGCACATATCCTTCACTTGTCAACTTGTCCCTGTGATGGCTCAAGGACTGCCCAAGGAAACCTGGCATTAGCCACCGGCCCTGCCAATAACTTAGAGATGAAAGGAGATGCTATCAACACATCCAGTCGACAATTTCTTTCTGAAGTATTGCTTTTGCTAATGTTTGAGTCCTGCTTTATTGTTAGGAATGCATTGCTTTTTTTTTGCTGATTTGTATGAGGATTTGGATTGGATAAAAAGTAAATATCGGAGCGCTTGTTTTTGATGTACAAAGATATTTTTTCAAATATTCTCATTGGTTGAGTTTGAGCATTGATGGGTGGAGCAAAATTATTCTGGTTTATTACAACTTTGATCTATGGTTATGACAGCATTACTTTATTTTCCAGGTCCAGAATATCCAAATATTTTCCTAAAGGGGACTTTTGGACAGATAATTGCTGGCATGTCATAGGGAGTATTTCAGTCAGTCCACAGCAGTTTAGCTGAACATGCAGAAATTTAAAATATGTCTACTATCAAGCATAAAATTAAAGTTCCCATTGAGTAATTAAAAACAAATATTTACTTGGTAATAATTAGAGCTTTTTTTTGAAAGGACATTTCCAATTTGCCAATAATAAGTATGATATAGCTCTTACCAGGAAAGTTTAGAACTAGAAAAAAAGCATTACTACTTTGGCCATCATTACTATAGATTATGACACTGACCACTGCAATAAAGTTTGACTGGAAACAGCACTATTCTCTCAGGTTATAAACATGCCAACAGTTTAGCAAGACTATCTAAACCACTTTGTTTGAAATTTGTGCATCCAAAATGTCGGTAATCCTGCATAGAAAAAAATGTCAGTACTAATGCCT
The DNA here is from genome assembly GCA_029875015.1 of Lepomis gibbosus. Lineage (NCBI taxonomy): Eukaryota > Metazoa > Chordata > Actinopteri > Centrarchiformes > Centrarchidae > Lepomis > Lepomis gibbosus. Next base: position 14,418 of record JAPMOB010218820.1, on the reverse strand, counting down.
GGTGCACACTGGAGGATTTTGAAATCTTAACTGATGTTAAAAATGTGGGATACCTAATGACAGACACAGACTTAAGTTATTGTTTTAATTTAATCATAAGAACCCAGTCACACCCCCCCAAAAAAAAATTCAGTTAAGATGCAGGACCAAACACTTGCCATTTACTAAACGACTTCAGAGTGCCAATTCAGGGGACTCGCATGATCAAACGTGACTTCAGAAAATAAACAAACATGGAGGCAGACTGTCGTCGTCAGCTATTTGCACTGTTTTGCACAGAAAAAAGAACAAAAAAGGGGGAATAAAACTGTAGATGAACGCGAGGCTGAGAAGAGGGAATCAGCATTGTTTTCACATTTTCTAGCAACATATGTTAGCAAAGCTTCCTGGTCAGCTCGCTCTCATTGGCTGTTGTGGGTTTCTGAAGTCAGGGAGGCTCCGATCCACTCGGCAAAGACTGTAAACCCCTCACACTACAGGATCATTTGGGCTGATTATCTGTTCCAACCAGCCTCAGATCTGTAACACTCAATTGATGGGAGGGGCGAATGGGCACAAAATCGGCCCAATTATCCTCTCGTGTCCTAGTCCTGCATGAAATTGCAACCTCCTGTTGTGTTGTTGTCAACTTAAAAAGACAACATGAAAGAGAAATCCTCAAAACAAAATTCAGTTAAAAACTTAACATCAAACATTATATTCCACAAAGCCACTGATGCATCAGACAGACCCACCACTACATAATCAGCCTTCACCTAAAGATCTTTTTCAAGCTGGCCACTCTGTAGACTCTCTGGGGATGGTTGGACAGCATGTTTTGATGCTTCAGGGCTCTCCAGGCATCTGTCCTGTGGAGCCTGATTGCCTCACAGCCCCCGCTCTGTAGAGAAAATGAGGTTGAGGTGGGCCACTCGGGCCTCTCCAAGGCACAGAGCCATCGCAGTCGAAGTGGAGCCCTGACCCCCAGCAGATTTCTAATGGATTTTAGGCATCACAGGCAAACACACAGCTGGGCTCCAAACAAACTCATCAGAGCACCCCAGATTTGTGGCTACCCCATCGACCCACGCAACCACCCACACAATCCTGCCTCCCTCACACTTTTTCTGTACTTGTGACGGGCAGTCACCTGATAAACTGAATCCAGTGGCATTCTTTGTACTTCAGAGCAACGTAAAAAAGAAATACATTAGCTCATTTTCAATACAATCTGTGTATTTCATGTGTTTTTGTGTCCTTCAAGTATTCCATAGGGAGTTCGAGTAAGACGTATTTACAGTGCTTTATAACTCACTTTTACAGGATTGTTCGTATCTTCTCATTCTCCCCTTGCCTCCTTCTCGGCCCCTGTGTGGGTGTGTATTTGTATGTAGTCTTGAATTTGCCACAGTGGGCAGTTTGTGCAAAAATAGACTAAATAGACTGAAATGATGTGGATTTGAACTACTCCAGTCACTGTTTCATGCAGTACTTGATCCAGTGTCTTTGGGCTTTCGCCATTCATGAGAAAGTCATGAGTACATGACCCTGGCAAAGCTGCTCTTGGCTTGGCAAGGTCTTAGCTTTTGTCTCATAGAAGTCAGGGGTATTGATTCACGCTTGAGGTGTCTCTCTGTGGAGATTGGCCTGCTGCGCTAGCATTATCTTGGGTGGCAGTGTATTCATAGTGTACTGAACAATGGGGCTGAGGGACGATGAAGCTAAATTGTTCTGAATGACATTCATAAGCAGCGGGAGTCTGTGGGTTGTAGGAGAAAGCAGGCAATAAACTTTAGAGGATACTGAGGACAAGGGGAACTCTTCATGCTCAAACTTTTTCCAAGTTGTACTTTTTTAAGTATCACAACTTGACATTCCATCTTTATGCATGCCCAAATTTTTAAAATATCTTTCTTCGTCTCCCTCCGATTGTGCCTATCTTCTGGATCCATTCATGTAATATATTGCAAGTAGATACACAACGCCCAGTGAGGAGAGGGAAATAGACAATAGTATAGTATATAATGAATTAAGCTAGTGAGCTTAAAGGTATCCAATGGAGTTTTTTTTGTAAACAAACACAGTTCAGTTAACATTCATTGTTTCTCATTAACATTTTGTGTATCCTTACTCCGTAAAGTCTGGAACTGTTGAACCTGATGTCATGTTAACCGAGTGCACAAGCCACTTATAAAACAGGGACCCGCTTTTAAAAACATTGCTCCAAAACCAGTGGTCAAAAACTCTTAAGGGTACTTTTACGCTCTGGATGAAAATATTCCATAAAAGACTTAAGTTTGGCTCTAACCGTCTGGCACAGACCAAGTTCAGGTCTCCATTTTAGGCTTGTAAAGAAACTGTATTATGTCTTACTGTTTACTAATAGTAAGTGAAACTGTATTTCAGAGAAACACTATTTTTCATTCGGCACTATAAATAGTATGGTTGAAACTTCACAAAGTGTCACTCTCTTGGCAAATTATAACTTGCTTAGGGGCATGTGTTCAAAACAGCATGAACTGCATGGATTTTGACTGACAACTACCTTTATGGGGATGCACTGATAAAGGTTTGTAATTTCAGTCGTAATCTAGTTGATGATGATGATGATGATGGTGATGATACTTTTTTTTTAAACTTGCACAATAAATCACTGAAGCTTGAATTAACTTTAAGTGTCTCAGTTTCCATTATTTCTCCAGTCATAAGCTTCACATATTCATTATTTTTAGTCATTGCTTGAGATTAAGTTTGCCTTCATTTCTCCTTCATAACCTAAACTGACCTCCTGGCAAGCCCAACATGACATCCAGAGAATGATGATGACACTAAAGACAGTATTCCTCATTGAGGATATTCGAGTGATTTCCATCTTATTAACATGTCTTCATCTCTGGAACATTGCTTGTAGGCTGCCTAAGGCAGAAAAAATCTGAATAAATGTGGCCCACATGGAAATTACAAGTCAAAAGTGCTATTTTAGACATTGAATTTGGCCATATAATTAAAAACGATGTGTTGATCCACTGTATGTATTCCACCTCTCAGTTTTATGTTGCATGTGCACCGTAACAGGTTTGTGAAATGTGATCTACATCATCGTCTCTGAAAAGACAAATCCAACTTGTTCTGTGTTTTGTCAATTGTCGGTTTGGTTCGTTCAGCTACACTGTTGAGTTGAAAGTCATTTAATTTGGTGAAAATAATAAATTAATAACAACACCTGCACAAAACTGATCAAAAACGGCCCAAGGTATTTTAAACCTAACACCGATAATAAGTGAGAGAACGTGAGAAAAGCAGAATCACCATAGAAACAGATGAACAGCTCAAGGTGAGCTTCACTCAAAACAAAACAAGAGAAACAATGCTCTGTGGAGGTGGAGAGACAAGGCGCATTCTGGTGTATATGCATGCTTACCATACGTCTCAGATGGAGGCATCCTTCAGTTCAAGGTTTATGCTTCTGGACTCTCTTTACCTCACTGTAAGTTGGACACTAATCAGTAATTTAAGTTGGTTTGCACTGTGATGAGGGTGAAGTAACGTAAACAAAAGTACCAAGTCCATTTATATTTGCAGTGAATAGATCATGGCAATTGGAAATGTGAAAGCTATGATTTACAGATTCTACGCTTCTGCTGTTCTTTAAGCTGATTGACCCACATAGCTGAGAACCACTGCTGATCCGAAATCTTGTTTCCTGCGTGAATGAGTCTGGTGAACCAACAGCGTGTTTTATTCTCTGTCCTCCAAAACTGAGAGTATGACGTCGGTCCATATAGCCCGAAGCATCAGATTTCACAGTGCCCGCAGTCAATAGATAAAGCTGCGGAAACACATGATGCTTTTATAGCTTACCAAAATAACTTTAAGGCAGAAATTCAAATGCTTGTTATGCTCTTGTCACGTCAGAGGAGTATTTCAGTTCTCTTTTACAAAGGTAAACACGACAAAACATCCTATTGTACTGTTGTACATAAAAGCTTATTTTAGCTAACCTTTGTATGAACCCCCAAAGTGTGCAATATTAGATATATAAATACAGTAATAATTAAGTCATTATAAAATAAATAATCACACAAAGTAAAATATAAATATCAAAAAATGGAATTATTTAATTGCAGACATTTTCTATTCAAAAGCTATTTCATGACAGAGGAGTCACTGCCCTCTCAGCACCACAGCAACAGCCAAAAGACAGAGCAGCAGCTTGCTCATCAACAGTGGCACATGGAGCCTGATCAGTGAAAAAAAATGCCCAAATGCAAATGAAAATTCAGAGATCAATAACAAAAGAAATGCTGTGTTTTCATAGCTGGAATATGTGTCAAGCAGAATGCGTGACTTGGAAAGCTGCTACATATGTGTCAAAGTCAAATAGTTTAATGGCTGTGGACTCATTTGTCAAGTATTTATCGCCCCCTGATTTTTCATTTTGCATTTTTTTACTTTCTTCATGGCCAAGGCACTGAATTGACAGACTCTCTGACTTAAGTGGATGTGATCAATAATCAATTTCCTTGTTTTTATCAAAACTGTATAAAACAGCTAAATCTAAACCTTTTTTTTTTGTACCTTTGTTTAATGTCACAACGCTATGAACTGTGGGTTATTCTCTCAGGCCAAGTCTGCAGAGAAGCAGACTTATGGAAACTGTGCATAAAGGTCTTAAAAAGTTTGCGAAAGAACATTTGACAATTTGACAGTGGTACAGCCCTAAGCCCTCACGCTCACCAGGAACGTGTGTGTATGTGTGTTTATGGGCGCGGTATACCATTCCACGCTACTCGAACACACAAATCCTACTTCCTGTTTAAAAACACCAGCTCTTGCTACTTGTCGCCTGATTCTTTTGGCGGTCATGTACCTCTCAGCTAACTTGCTTCCAGTGAATGCTCTTATGTTTTTGTGGTTGTTGCCTAGTGTTGCTGACGTGTGTTTTCCTGTGCTCCAGAATTCCTGCAATGTGCTTTTCTTCATCGCTCACCACCGGCCCGACTACGCCGGACTGTCGAATGCTTTCGTCAGAACATTTGTCAATAAAGACTGTGACTATGACTGTGTGTTCGTTTCTGGGTCTGCCTTAACTGAACCACGAACAACTTCCTTTTGAAGACTATACATTTAATAATATGTATTGAGCAAAACATGGCCATTTTCAGGATAAAAGATGGGAATTTAAATGCTGCAAGAGATTTCTGTGGACATGTTGAAAACATATTGGCCCCCATTTTATTTATTTTTTGCTGAAATGACAGCTGTGACAGTGGCTCTCTTGAAGTGTTAGAAGGGAAGTAATCTAGCCACCTTATTACAGTGGAACCTTTTTTTGCACTCACGTCTTCTCTTGCAGCCACTTTGATGTCAGACAAATGACTGGGGTAAAAACATTGTAGTTATGATTAGCTTTAGCTTTCATGCCTTTTTCTTTATGAGCCAACACAGCTTTGAGTACTTCCTCTCATCTTATGTTGCTATATTAGCACAGTATAGTGTGATCACTGGCTTTCTTCCAAAGTAATACTGTTTGGATTCAGTAACCTGTGAAATGTCACCATTTTAAAGCCAAACCTTTTTAATTTTTTTTTAAATAATAGCCTGTCTAGTTATTATCATGTATTTCTGTGGAGAGGAGATCAGCAAGGCGAAATAGAATGACATTTAATTATAATTATATAAGTTAGGTTATAGTGTCAATGTTCGAAAAGGGGCAAGAAGGGTGTTGGAGGGAAAAATGAAAACAGGCTCAGTTTTAAACTCATGCATCTGCAGAGTAGTAGATGTGCTTTTTGGAGAAGGCACAATGGCTTTTCTGCCAGAGGCCTCCTATGGGACTACCTGGTGTTAGAATAGACTGCAGCTCAACAGGGATCTGTGGCTACAAAATCATTACGGCTACAATCCAGTTGAGACTATGCAGCTCTCACACTTATTTGTATTTTGTTTTTATTTTTTTGTGAAAGGTCTGATCAATACATATGAAGTAGTTGCAGAGAAACAAGGTCTGAACTGAAACCCAGCTGTTGAAAGGGCTGAACACCTGGAGATATCTGAAAATCCAAAATCTGACGTTTAACTGTTCATTCACATGATTTACATGTAGTAACAATCATCATCATTCATTCATGGTCTTAGTAAAGTAGAAAAATCACTGTGATCAGCTATCATACACTGTATGTCAGAGTCTTCCCGGCATCTTCTTGAGGTTTGTTGTGTTTATATAGCAATACATTTTAGATGAATTTAAGTTTTTATGATTCCTTTAAAATCAATAAAGGTCTTGGCCCTAGTTTATGTGTTGCAAAGCTTACTCCCTGTACACTGACATAGTCTTAGATGTGCAAGTAAAAGTATTCTTTGATTCAGATCTCTCTTAAGTCGAAATATAGTTTTATCTCCTTAAGATGTGACTAACGGCTCATTTCACACACTTTCCTATTATAATGATAATTCTTATAGTGTTTGTTTAAACATTGGTGAACAGTTCCTGATACACCCGTAATGAGCCATAAAGGCGTAGATCATCAACACAGCTAATGGTCACTTAATTACGGCTGATTGTTAAAAAGTTAGTTTCGTCATTTACTTTTACAGTTTGTTAATTTTACATATTATACAGGCTACAGCTCAGTGACACCATATGAGTTAATACTAGAATGCAATAACCCAACAGCTGCTTACAGGGCTATTACTATGTTCAGTAACATTCAGTAACATGTAAAAAATTGCAATATACTTTTAAAGCCTATAAATACTCAAATACAAAAAACTTATTTTCAGTTCTCAATGTCTTTTTTACATGTTGTTATGGATCAGTAATTCTTCATCAGTAAAATTACTACAAATTATAATTCCTTGTTATATCTGGGTATAATTACTGTGAATACATGAGTCTACTGTCAACTGGTAGCTCAAAGCAGTGAGGTAGTTTCTCAAAATTACAACCACTTTTCTCATAAATAATAGTTTATTTGTTTTTTATGCATGTTTGTGGAGAATGGTTTTACAATTTTGTCAAAATGCCAGTGTGGTACCAACCTTGTCTCCTACAAATGTATTTCTTTAGACATTTATATACTACAGGAAATACATTTCATAGGAAGTAATATGCCACTACTCACAAAAACACACATCACTACAATCCAGGCAGCAATAACATTTCCAATCAGAATCAGAATCAGCTATATTTGCCAGGTATGTGTACACATACGAGAAATTTGACTCTGGATTATACACAATGTGCTTACTCTTGTCAAGCATAAACAACAGATACTCAGCATGAAAGCACTACAGAGCATAATCCAAAAGTGGCCGTCTGCATTGTCATCTTGATATATCACAAGGTAATTTGGAAAACTTAGTATTATATGAGCGTAATATCTAAAAGACAGGGTTGGTAATACCTATCCTAAAAAATACACACTACAATTGCCAAATTAATTTTCAAGGGGAGAGGACACTGACATGTCGAATAATGTCTGCATCCCTGCACACCTTACAAAGACTCCTCCTCCTTAAAACCCAAATTAGAACCTTTTTCTTTAGTATGGTTTACACTCATGTATACAGTATTGGGTTTCGCGAAAACGTTGTTTGTTAGGTTTAATCCCCTGTCAGTGCCCTTGACCAAGGCACTTGGTCTGGCTTTAATGTGGAGTTGGTCCCCTGGCACTGCACTGTGGTGTCATATTCAGCTCGTATGTCAAGTGCAGACACAGGAAACAAGGAGAAGTGCCCGGGGAGCTGAAGAAAGGAGCTGGTGCTCTCAGGTGGACAAACAGAGGGTTGGACATGGGCAATGCAGGACTCTTTAGGCGAGCACCTGGAGACAGGGCCGAAGAGTAAATGGTTATCGCAGGACAGGAGACCAGCAACGAGTGCAGGACTGAAAGCTAACCACAGGGCAGCTGTACTGGAGGCTGGTGAAGCCAGGGAAACAAAAAGCTACTGACGCGCAGGGACAGAGGACTGTTGCATCTCATGAGCGGTGGGAGGTTGCTGTAGCTCAGAATCGGGGAGTTGCTGCAGCTATATAAATGGGGACTGCTGCAGTTCTGGTTCAGGGATCGCTGCAGCACAGGGATTGTCATAAGCAATCCATGAGCACAGTCAATGGGAATCCAGGAGCAGGAGTCAACCAGACCACTGATAGAGAACCAGGCAGGCCTGGTGGTACCTCTATGGTACAGAACAACTGCAAGCTAGCACAGTTTCTGAGGCATTACTCAAATGAATCTCTGGGGGGCTGACCAGCATAGTCTCTAGAGTGCTGGATAGCTGAATCTCAGTCTCTGGGGAGCTGGACAGAAAAGTCTTTGGAATGCAGATCAACTAAGCCAGGAAACTGCCTGAAAAGGAAAGCAGAGAGCTGGACGCCCTGGACACTCTAAACACTTCAGGAACTGGGACTGACTCAGCAGCTGGAACTGGCGGAAAGTTAGCTGTCCGGCGCGGTTGACTCAGGACTGGATGGCTTTACACTCACAGGCTGGTTGCTAGCAGGCAGGGATAAAGCTTCGTGACTAGTAGGCAGGTGGCTGGGAAAGGAGCTAGACTCTCTATTGTCAGGTGACTCCAGGCAGAACTGTAAATACATCTTGAGCTTAGCTATAGCTGCTAAGTTCTCAATCATGGCCGAACTTAGCAGGCAGAACAGATGAAATATGAAATGTGTATATAACAAAAGGTGAACAAACTTACATTTATGGTGAAACAAGCAGTCCAAAGCCCCCCCATAAGATCTGAAAGAAAAGCAATAATTCATACAGAGACAGAAGGCAAAGACCAAAACACAAAATCCATAGAATACAAAATAAGCAGAATGGAGATACTAGAAAATTAGATGACACAGTCTTAAATACACAACAAGGTGGCGATTAACAAGGCACAGATTGAACTAATTTGGGAGAAGCAAATAAATTCAAGGCAAATGAAAATAAGACTTCATTTTAAGAACATTTAACATCCCAGTAAAATCACACTATTAGCTACAAAATACAAGCAATATTGATTTATATTACACATACACACCCATGTATATGCAGCTCATTTAGCTGTCTGCTTATTATGTTCTTTTAAACCAATTGTTGAACAATTTTCACTTTATTCCCTTTTAATTTCCAAAGTGTGTCAGCCTAGCTTGTTTTTGCCAATGCAATGCAATGCTTAGTTGTTATTGCTTGGGATTATTAGTCAACCAAAGGCTATGACATTGATAAACTTGAATTCTTAGATGCTAAAAAATATTATTTGTACTTGGAGTTCTTTGAAGAATCATTTTTAGTTACACTGTGTAACTGAGGGGGGCAAAGACCATTACAAAAATCTAATAGCTCTATTATAAATCTGAATTAATTATGAATTTAAATATAAAAACTTTCCTCAGGGTCTTGACTTAGTTGAACAATTCATAAGTATATCTGACAATTTTGTTCGTGAGCCTGGGGTCAGAATGTTTTTTTTCAAGGCAGGTGTTTAAACATGCAGATATGCAAACATTACTGAGGACATTCACTTCAGCTATAAACAGGTCTATAACTGCATAAATTAATGATAAATACACTGTAGGTGTAGCTCTGCCAAATGTATGAAAGTTACATTAAAAAAAAATCACAAACAGGTGTACAGAGTATTTTTTATGATCCTGTGTGGCTATGGTAAATAATACCTGAAATCATGTTTTGACACAGTAACTTAAGAAAAGCTTTACCTGTACACACTGCAGTCATTTAAAGATTCAGTGTGTAAGTTTTAGTGGCCTCTAGTGGTGAGAGTTGCTAATTGAACTCCCCCTCCCCTATCCAAGTGAGTTGCATAGCTATGGTGCGTGAGACAGGACAAAAGATGTCCTCTGTGAGATAGCAGAGAGTTGACAGTCAAGAAATCAGGTTTCTTTACATTGATATAATAAGAAATGATATTTACTTGATTAGTCAGTAAAACCATATGTTATTGTGAATATTATTGTTACTTTTTCATTAAACAACAGCCACATCAACAAATGAAGTGTTACATGATGTCTCATACTCTGTACTGTAATACATTATTTTGCTGTAATCATACTTTTTGTTACATCTTGGGAGGGTTGGCTCATCTGGACCAACATACCAAAGTAAATGAACAGAATCTCACATGGACCAGATCACATCTGGTGCATCAAGTATGACCACTGACAGTTAACAGGATAATGTTAGCCTCACCGTTTCTGCACCACAGTCCATTATAAACCACACAATATATGAAGTTTACAAAGGCATTGGCCTGTGAGGATTAAGGCTCCTCTCAATTTGCTTAATTAGATAAGCAATCTGCAAATCTTACCAAAATGATGTTTTTAATTTTTTAAAATACAACAGAAACACAAAGTAGTATTGATTCCCATAATTTCAGCTTGTGGTAAAATGGTACAATGTTTTTGATGGGCATTTAGTATGTGGAAGTACAAATTACACAATTGTGTGCACAGTGGCAAAGCATTATCCAAAAAAAGAAAAAGTTTTTTTCTTTATAGGCACACGGTCATGTTATGTGTCACTATTAACGGTAAATTAAATGTTTTCCACCAGGGCAGTATTCAACCAAAGTTTAGCTGCTGATCTGAGCTTCCATGTTGTTACCGTTTTATTGCCAATAATATTCATCAGCGGTTTGTCTCAGGAAGGTAAAGGCACATTTCTGTCCACTTTGCAAAACCAGTGCCAATAGAGCACAGTAGAATGAGTAATAACATATTTTTTCTACCAGGGCAGTAAAAGTTTAGCAGGCTGATCTGAGGTTTCATTAGTGATCAGCTGATTGTCTCAGGGAAGTAATGACATAGCTGGAGAGAGTCACTACATTAAATATATCCAACTACATATTTTACACCACAAGCCAAAGCACAGCGCTGGAGATTAATTACATGAAATTAATCCACCTACATGTTTTTTCTACCAGAGCAATAAAACTGCTGATTGCTTCCATGCTGTAAGGTTACTATTTTATTGCCATTTACTGTCTAGCTAACGTAACCGGAAAAGCGAAAGCACAGCGCTGGAGAATAACAAGACTACATGAAATTAATCCAACTACATATTTTATGCCACTGACAGGGGACACACACCACATCTGTCGATAATTATGGCCAGCTTCTAGCCAAAGCTAACAAACAACAGCTTTGATTTGAATCGCTAAATTCCAACTTACTTAATTACCTGTCCAGCACAAAACAGACAACTTCAGCTCCACTTTGAAAACATCTGTCCCACATCAAAGCCTTCCATCTGGGAAAATCCACACCGATTATGTGCGTGATTTTTTTGCCGTTATCTGTCTGCATCTGTCCTGACTCCTCTGGCCTCATGGTATAAAGATAGTGCCAAGGCTTGTGCCAAATAACATGTGTGTGCTCATTCATTTGTCCAAATGTCACTTCACTTTTTACTACTAATAAACCAGAAGACTACAGGCGTCTACACTGCCAGAATTATACAAGCAGAAGAAGAACGCTATCATGACGAAATGCACTCTGTAGTTTGTCTGTTGTCGGCAATAGTAGAAACATGACGACACAATACGGCAATCTTCATAGATGGCGGTGCCTGTAGTTATGTAGATATAAAAGGCTCATTCTAAGGTATTAAAAACATAATGGTTCATTATGTAAGGTCTTTACACACCACTGAAAACATTGTTAGAGAAATTACATTACATTTCTGTCAATAAATCCTTAGAAATATTACACACTGATCCTTTAATATGAGGTCATCTCATCTGGCATGTTGTATGTCTATTATATTTAGATGTTTAACAGCTAGATTTTTTTGTGCTGAAATTATTATAAAAAAGGTTTAAATGAAAGTGTTCTTTAAATTAAAGAAGGTTTTCACAGACTACTGTTGATTGATGTGCCATGCACGTGAGTTGCTGCTGATCCTGAGCAGTTTCCCCACACATGTCATGGGATGTAGGGGTGCTGAGGATGCCGCAGCAATCTCCAACCCTTGATCATATATATGGTGATAAACATTCATTTGGCATTATGATTCTATCTTCATCTTCATTATGATTATATTATCATAAAGAAACTTATATCATCTTCTTTTGTGTACTTTTGAATTCCTTCTTAACTTGAATGTAATTTGCTCCATTTGATCTTTCACTGTTATTTCTTTACAGTTGGATGAGTTGACTTCTGTAACCATAAATTAGTTGAACGTTTCAAAGCAGAAATGACTGTTGTCATGGCTGTTGGAAGTAACAGTACAAAGTACTAAATTAAGTTTCTAAATTATGAACAATGTCATGATTAAACCTACTCAGGGATACCTGAATTTTGGGGAGAATAATCTATAAATACTCTTTGTTTTTTTGTGAAAATTGATTGGTAGCTCGACTGACTTATTGTACATTATGCTACAACCTGTCCCCAGGATCTTGAAACTGACTTTGTTTTCATTACAACTATTTTTACAAATTGTTGCTGTTTTAAGATCACTTGATTGTTTCTTGTTGAATTGTATAATAGAAAGAAATAAATGACAGGAATGTTAGTCTTGATCTTGGTGTGATCTTAAGTATTTTTTGCTGGTTAATGGTCCATTACTCGATTTATTTATGGTTTAAGTTATGCATCCTTTGTAAGTTTGACTATAATTAAATCATCTGATTTGGTAGACAAAAAACCTGACTATTACACGAGAATTATAAACATAAAACTCTGCCCAACCATATCAAATGGATAGTTCTTGTGCCGGAGGCAAGGAAATAATTTTGTATACAATTACAAGTTAATTCAACATTAATTCAGTATGTCAATATAATTTCACAACCCAGAAATCAGAGGAAATACTGCATTATAACTGACCTGTTCTGTACATAATAAAAGTGACTCAAAATGAGTACTTTAAAAGTGCAACACATATCCATTTCATCAACCTTTGACCCTCAAATCCACACAGGGAGACACTAATACAATATGACTAAGATAAACTAAGGTGTTATCATGGAGATGATTACAGTCATCATGTGTATGCTAATGCATTATATATGCTGTGTTAGGCCATGGTCTGCTTCACACCCTGGGTAAGACAAGAGTCATTCATAATTGATAACCAACGTTTACTGCAAGCCCAGGTGTGTTGCAGGAAATAACCACTGACCCAATTACAGTTTGCATCCAGCATGCTTTGGTTAATTTGTGTAAAAGCCATAATTGCTCTTGGTTTTATAATTCATGAACAAGGGCGTGCGGCACTGGCAGAGCACCAGCATCTATTACTCAACCACCCATGAGTGCATCCTCACACTTGCTCTACATAGACAAATAGTAAACATGTGCATGCGTGTGTGTTTGTGGATGCACTCACACACATGAACATACACAAACACAAAGCCTGTAAATGCACTTGGGCTAAATGGTTGCAGATGTTAATATTGTGAGTGAGAAAGATTATGAACTTGAACTCGGGTGAGTTGCCACTGGGAGATAGTAATGTGTTTTGACTGTTGTTGGGGTTTTTTTCCTACAGGTGCTGCTGCCATCAGAAACGATTGGCAGCTGGTGGGAAGTCAGCGTGCCCATTGTTAACAGCATTGGCCATAAAGAGGAACTGCACTATGTGCTTGAGTCTGTAGTGTTTAAGTAAAGTATTTTCCTCTGCTTCTCCACATTCCTTTGCTTCTTGATTCACTAAAGTACTTCACATTTCTGAATCAGTTTTGTGGTCTGATGGCATAGTTTTCTTGCCATCATATAGACAATGTCACATTGGAAAAGAGAAGTTTTTTGTAATTTGAACTGGGCACAGCGGCATTTCCATGTTTTGTCTTCATTCAATACATTCTTCACATTTTCTTAATGGGCTAACTATTGCTCCTCTTAGCTACATGTACTACAACCCACATTTTGGAAACATTTGGAAAGATTGAAGTGACAAAAAATTAAGTGTTAATTCAATTCAATTTCAATTCAGTTCAATTTTATTTATATAGCGCCAAATCACAACAACATTTATCTCACAGCGCTTTTAATAAACAGATGGTCTAGACCATACTCTGAAGTTATTTACAGAAGCCCAACAATTCCCACCAAGAGCAGCACTCGGCGACACAGGCAAGGAAAAACTTATTTTTAAGAGGCAGAAACCTCGAGCAGAACCAGGGCTCAGGGTGGGCGGTGTTGCTATAGACTGAATGGAAATGGTAGATATTTATAGTTGCGTTAATGATAATAATTGTAATGTTAATGATAATAATAACAGTAATAATAGCAATGGGACTAGTAACAGTAGTTGTAATTGTAGCAGAGCGTGTCGAGTAGGAACACGGGGGCAGCAGGAGACTCTCAAGCACAGATCCAGACTCAACAGCTCCAGAGCAGGAACACCTGCAGGAAGTGATAGGAGGAGAGAGGAGAGGGAGGAGAAAGCACACGACTACGGGAAAGGGAAGAAGTCG
>JAPMOB010218814.1:0-19364 GCA_029875015.1 Lepomis gibbosus | reverse complement strand
ACACACACACACACACACACACACACACACACACACACACACACACACACACACACACACACACACACACACACTTTTCCTTCTTCCGTAACCTGACCCTTAAAACTCTAATCAAGAGTCCCCCTTAACTCATGTAACACACGCACACAGTTCTACACATCTTATTCTCCAAGGAGGCGACCATGAAAGGCGGGAAACCTCCACTTTGCAGCTCCACACACTGTTTTCATTAACTCACTTTCTATTNCCCCATACCCATCCTACAGTCAGTGTTTCATATTATGAACACAATGGGACATTTTTGTGTCTTTGAGTTTTCAACTGTCTGCCTCCTGTCATATTTCAACCTTTCTGTCATTTACATCTTTGTTGGTCTGTCAGTTTTCCCACAGTCCTTTCTTCAAATCATTCTAAGAGGACTGATGAAAGCAGCGGTGAGAAATGTTGTTCGGCACATACTTTACATTTTCAAACTAAACACAATCTACGTTTAGGTCAGATACACATACCACTTCAGGCTTGTTTTTTTTGTTTCTGTTACTTGCGTTAATATCCACAGACACAAACAACACTTGCTGGGGACACGTACCTGGAGACATTGTCAGGTGAGCAAGCAGAGATGCTGGTTTCAATGGAGTCACTACTATCCACACTCATTGTGTCAAAGGCCTGGTTGTCACGGTACCCGAAGGCATCGAGGTATATGTTGGTCTGGGAAGCTGCTCGGGAGCTGGTCTGACCTGAAAAGATACAGAAAAGAAAACAACTTCAGTAAAAACTGCTGCTGCTTAATCTTCTTCTGCATGGACGCTCACTTGTGTTGTACCTGTCTGGGTCCCTCCATCTGGGCCATCAGACTGCTCTGATGGCTTTGATTTAGGATTGCAATGCCCCGCCACAGTGAGATGCTCTTATACGTTTAGTGAAAAACAAATCCACACCTTATTGGTGCAATTAGTCTTGTTAAAAATGTGTCCAAATTGAAGTTCTCACAAAAACATCTAAAACTCGAGTACAACAGAGTTCTAAAAGTAGTTTCGGCAACGAAGTCTGAGAAGAAAATGAGATGTCCTTAGAAGCAGAAAGAGGAATGTTGGTAAAATTACATTGCAGATACTTAAAAGAGAGACTAACTCTACCCTGTGGGTACAGGAAGAAACACACAAAAAACCTGATACCATCTGCACCATGTAGCAGTCCCACCCATCTGATGAGCCAGATCAAGGGACCAAAGGGACTGAGGGACCAGATACACATGCCATTTTTTTGGATATCTACTTTGTAAACGCACAGCTATGAAACAGTGATCTATGAAACAAAACTTATCTTTCATTTAAAACTTAACATGGAAAAAGAGCACAGCGTCCTTGAGTTAACAGACTGTCCTTAATCTTTTAGCAGCTAAATCTGCTATCAAAACCACATGTCATCAAACACCCAAACAGCGGGCAAAAGGATTATACTCTGTGGAGAGTGAACGGCTGATTGTCTTAATGAAGGGAAATGGCTGGTTAACATTTGAGGTAGGATGTTGACTGTTGAGAAATCAACTTCTAAGCGGTTACAAACTAACATACCAATTTTCAAAAATGTTCATACTCAAATCAGAACCTCTGCTGAATACTTACAGAAACAAGACTCTATACCACATTCTCATTTCTGCACTATCCCCTCTGAAAGATAAAAAAGTTTTTAATTCAACAAAACACAATGAGGTGCACAGCCACACACTAAACCTCTAATAAGGATAGATGTTACCATATAAGGTGCACTTTCATGCAAGTGCTTGAGAGAGTGAAGGAGGAGTGAATAAGAGAGCAAACAGACAGCCACAGATAGCCTTTGTAAGTGAAGTTACAGCACATGTATCTCCATGTATTTGTTTACCAACATGTACTGTCTTTATCCATATATATAGTTTCTAACTGTGTTTGTCCATGTGTGAGCAGATGGGTGTTGTACGTGGGAGTGTGTGTGTGTGTGTGTGTACCTTTATGCAGACGTCGCGATTCAGTTTCCTTGTTGGATAAGGAGAGAATTCTTGGAAGAATGCTGCCACAACTTGTGCTCTGTACCAGGGGCTGATGGGACTATAAACAACCAAGAAGAAACCAAACCTTATTACTTCCATGTTTTAGTAATTGACACAAACCTGGCATCTTCAAAATTACACAAAGGAGACTATATTAATACACTAATATTTTTAATACACAATAAACTGAATTTAGGGAAATAATATATAGTTAGACCAAGAAAAGTATGACATTAAATGATTTGCAATGATTTGTGATATTTACATCTACGTGTGTGCACCTTGTTAGGGAAGCTGCGTCCCAGCGTTGCACACGTGAACTGGGGGTTCATGGTGGGTGTGGTTTTCTTCCTGGGTAATGTGTCACTTAGATGGGAAGCACCTTCTCTGTCAGACCTCTTCCTCTCTTCCAGCAAACGGAAATGCTGATCACACACACACACACACACACACACACACACACACACACACACACCAACAGAGGGTAGGACATGTAAATTACATTGTTAGTTGATTATCAATTAACATTAATCTCAGTCAAATTTATTTAATTTGTCAAAATGATCCTATTTCATATTGGGTCATAATATGACATTGTCCCATTCTTTTTAAAGGAAAATAGAATGACTTAAAACTTGTATTATGTATTATAAAAAAATACACTGTGGCAAAACAACAACGCACATCATAATTCTTGCACCCACACTGATTAATTTGGCTTTTCATTTAGATTAGATTAAATTGTCAATGATTTATTAAAATCAACATTAATCAAAATCAAAGTCATTTTGTAAAATGTGCATCTGGTTTCTACACAATGTGTTTGCCACATGAAACCAGTCAAACACACAGTTGCAGCTACACAAACACAAACACACACACACACACATTACCTGCCTGTGTTGGTGTTTTTTGACAGGAAGAGGAGGCGGGGGAGAGTCAGGGAGGGGAGAGGGTTCGCGGTATGACACCATGTTCTCTGGCCAATGCACAGAGGGTGTTTTGGGGAGGGGGCGGGGATTCAGATGGGAGGAGGAAGTAGAGGAGGAAGAGGAGTGACAGTCGGAGGGTGAAGAAGAATGACAGAGCTTTAAAAAGAAAAGAGGAACAATGTCAGAAGTCTAAAATAGTGGAGAAGAAGGAGAGAAATTATGGGGAAAAATAACCACAGCCTTATATACACACACACACACACACACACACACACACACACACACACACTCTTTACATCACGTCTGGGCGCTAAACTACAAATGCAAACCCTTGACACCACTGCACACACCTCATCCTCCGGTGGATTAGGGAGGTCGCCGTCAGGGGAGGGGTTTGCCTCGGACTCAGGAGAGACAGTGGCCAGAGTGGGGGCAGGGGCAGGTTTAGGGTCCCCCCCAAGCTGTGAGTAAAGCTCATTGATTTCACTGACTGTGACATAGCCCTGGAAAGTGCCATGTGGAGAAATGAGGGAGAGAGAAGGGGTGAGGCGTAGCATGATGTGAGTATTAAGATGCTATGACAAACTTGCAAATTAGTTGTTAGAAAGTGGCAGAATTTGCTGGTAATTTTAAAAGTTTTGAAGGAAAAATAGAACAAAAAGTCTTGTTACTAAACAAGGGGTTTAGACGCTGTACTGTTAACATCTACTGTGTGGAGAATACCAGACAACTGACATTCTTACAAGATTATCGCATTATTAATATATGTAAGTATAAGCTGTGTATAGAATTCATGAAATAAGCTCAAATCTGCTGAAATTCCTGCAACTACGTCCTGTTCTGCCTTTCAGGGACTGGCAGAAAAACTGAAACGGGAAAAAGAAGCAACCAGAGGGAGAGCAGGAATGAAGGACAGGAAGGAAGAATGAGATGGATTTAAACAGACTATCTGGACAAAGAGGAAAACAGAAAGGGATATATTAGTAAAGCAAAAGTACCTCAGTATTCTTGAGAAAAATAGAGGGAAGGAAGGATGAGAAGGCGCACAAGTTGACTTGTTCTGGAGAAATTGTGGCAGAAGTGGTGTGACAGCAATGATCGCTAAAAGACTGACACACATCAGCCAGAGAGGCTGTGTCCTAGCAAGCAGAGAAGGAAACCCCAATGATTAAAAAGCCATGTCCGCCTTAAGAGTCTTAATGAGTTCAAAGACAAGGACTGTTCTCATTTTCTTGTCTGACAGCTGTCAAACCTACCTCTCTTAAAGTGAAACCCCGGCCACCAGTGAGGTCAGCATATTTTCGTTCCAACGTGGTGAGGTTTTCTTTCTCCTAAAAAAGGAAATAGAAAGCAACGTTAAAAACAAAACAAACCTCTTCTTGATGGGTTTATCTTTCCTTTCATACACAAGGATGGTCACATGCAAACATAGACATTCTCGTACTCTTTGCAGCATTGCTTCGAGGTTGCTCCTCTCCTTCAAGAAGCTCTCCTTCTCTCGCTGAGCCTGCTGGTTAATCTGTACTGCCTGCTTTTTCAGAGTTAACAGTCGCTCCTGAAGGAAAAGCAAAACAAGCTTGATACATTTTTCAAGCTTGCATGACACTAATGCCAAAGTTACTTAACAAAATAAGTTTACAATAACAATGTGATATTGTACTGTTTACGTTCCCCCCCAAAGAGATAGCTGTTACCTTGCGAGTGACAGTGCTCCGCTGGTAGTCAGCAATCTCCCGGAGAAGCCGCTGCATATTGGTCTCTTTCTCCTCATCCTGCCTGCTCTCGCTCTCCAGCTGCTGGAACTCCAGGTCCTCAAAACGCTTTGTCTCCGCCTCGAGCACCTCACAGTCCTGACACACAAACACACACAAGAAATAACACACAGGTAAACAGGCAGGTCAAAAAAAAAAATCATGTATACAGGACAAAAGTAACTGCACATACTTTTAGAGTACATACACTCGAGAAAACATGCAAGACGCAGACATGAACATAAACAAAAAACAACCTGTATACAAGACCAAATTACATGTACTCACAAATTTACAGGGGATGTTTGGCAGTTAAATGCATGCAAATACATCGGTGTAATAAGATGTTAAGATAACCAGTGGACACATCGTCAACACTTGACTGATTTATGCTTTATCGATCAATTAACTAAACAAACAATTCAAATAAATTATTTCATAGATGTGTTTATGCAGGTGTTCATCAACAACCTGACAAGTTTTACTGACATGTCAATCATATTGATTGTTAAGAACTCTGTGAGATGAAACTGCTTTGAGATAAACAGAAATATGCACCAAATTATGTATTAAAAAGCACTTTTTCATTCAACAATACACTGACAAAGACAAAGCAAACCACATACACAGATCCCTGATGGTTCGACAACAGTCATGCAGACTACTGCACCAAAGCATAGCAACCAGTGTACGTGTAAACATGCATAATGTTGCATCCTTTAAACATTCCCCTAAATACAGATGATGTGAAGTATGGTCTTCCCAGTACATGAACATATTGTTATGTGGGAGGAAACCAGAGCAGCCGGAAAAAAACATGCAGGTTAGCTTAAATGGACTCTTGGTGTGAATGTGAACGCGTCTTAAAATACGTAATACTCTAACAGGCACAACCCTTGTGATGAAATATAAGGATGTGTAGACATAGAAACCTAAAGAATTAGGTGGCTGTGGCACAGAGAGCAAATTAGCTAAGGAAAGAAAATGTGTGCATGTTCATATGCACGTCCAAGTATGCAAGGACCACGTGTATCTTTCTATTTGAGTCTGTTCATGTTAACGACCATCCACATACCCGTTTTGAGGGTCAATGTGCATATGTGCACATATATCTGCTTTTGTTCTGGCTCTCTTCTATCAGTGTATGCATACAGGGCTGTTGCATGTTGAGTGTTATTACTTCTCTGCTCGTCTATGTGTTGTGTTTGGTCTGTATGGATGGATCCATTAGTTTACACACTCATGTACATATTTTCCTGTGCGTGTGTTTGTGAGGTGTGTGTGTGTGTGTGTGTACTGACCCTGGCCAACTGTTCCTGCAGGGGCTCCTTGGTGGCCTCAGGGCAGCTGTCCAGCTGGGAGCGCTGCTCATACACAATCTGAGCCAACCTCTCTACTCTGCCCCTTTCTGCCTGCAGCAACTCGCATGCCTGGCATACACACACACACAAACACACACACGTACACACATGCCCACACAAACACACATACACGCATGTACACATTTTTTAATGTGTACATACACACAAAGAGGCACACATGCACACACACACACACACAGGACAGAGAGAGTATGGCAGCGTTAGTGGGACTGGGGAGCCACAGTTAGTCACTACAGCGACCATGTCAGCAAGATTAGCCTAGAGGGAGGTAGGGAGGGGAAGCTGGAGGAAAAAAATCTATCAAAAGGGATGGAGAACTGGGGAGGAATTGAGTATAAATGAAGCATGAAGGTAGTAGGAACAGTGTCAAGAGTTCTATCTCTCCCGCGTTTGTATGTTTGTTTAAATGGAAATGATTGAGTGAATGGGTGAGAAGAAGGAATGGCTCAGCAGATGGTAACGGCCCTCTCTATAAGGACAACATATACAGGCGCCCAAAATCAAGCAGTCAACTTCACTTCCTCTTCAACAGAAGTTCAACAACACTTATCTATCTCATCGTTCAGTCTCTCTCTTCCTCAGTATAACCATGTGATTTAATCCTGTACAGTATCTAACGGCGTTGGGGTCCATGGAAATTTCATAATCAGGCTAGGACTCAATCCAACAGAGGGGAACATTCCAATGCCAAACCAAAGTATGTGCACGCAAGCGCACACAACAAATTCAATCTGTGTTTCCACCTACACATCCTACTCTGTCAATGATACTATATTTTGGTTGACACACACACACACACACACACACGCATATACACAAACACATGCTTACCCACATCAAGGGCTGTTCCACAGGAGTGTGTGTAAGATAGGATCACTTGGTGACCGCTATTCCCTGGGCTGCATTAGCACATATATATTTGGACCAGAGATAGCATGAGGGGGATAAACACCTACCAGTCAGTCACATGACCCCTAAATGTACGAGGTCTCAGATGAACGTATGTATTTTCTATCCCGCACGCACATAGACACCTTGGGAAGGGAAATAGGTGTCTGGTTGAAATCTAAGTTTAGTGTACACATTTCAAGATGATATAGTAAGAAATGTTTTAGAAAACATTTTTTCACATTAGTTACAGTGCTTGCCTTATACTAATGTCACTTACCAGACCCTCAGCAAAGACATTCAAACAATTTGCAGAAGATGCATCATTGAACATCATAGTATGTGGAGTAATGCTCTCTGCATTTCAAGTGTCCTCTCATCTCTCATGGGCTCTTGTTCTGTGTCAGCCATTGTAAATTTCCCAGAAGTTTCCCTCTTGCTATCATTGTTTTACAATGAAGTGTAGCCTGTTAAATACCTTTTCTTTTTCCTGTTGGGACTTGGTCTCTAGGTCAGCCATCTTGTTGTGAAGTCCTTCCAGAGCATCTTTTTCCTGCTGGAGGGCAGCTACCTCCGACTCCATCTCAGCCTCCACCAGAGCTTGCTCAACTTCCACCTTGGATAAATACACACCAATAAGTAAGTAAAGTGATTTTAAATCCCTAATTTATACTTACTTTAAACCTTTGCATAACAAGAAGTAGAACTCTTCACTTCTCTTTAAAATTAGTACGTCTAGATTAACATTCAACAATGAACTGTTAAAATGGCAACATTTTTGCTGCTGTGTCTGTCTATCAAAAACACTATTGTCCCTCTCTTTGTCTTCCCTTTACCTCTCGGGCTGATTCGTCCATTTGGTTGTCCAGCTCTTTGATCTTTTGTTCCAGCTCCTCCATGTTGTTCAGCACCTGGATTCTCTCCTCTTCCACTCGCCTCACTTCCTCCTCTGAAGGCCTCACTTCCTGTCCGCGGCGACGAGCTGCATCATCTAGAGCCTGATAATATCATCAACAGAGTCCCAGATTGAACCATTGTTGAGATGTCTAACTTGTTAATATTGAGGATTCCTTGTGATTAGTTGTAATACTAATCACTGACACCATAAGTTCAATAATGTAGTGCCACTTGTGGTTCCTAGAGTCTCCAAAAGTAGAATGGGAGCCAGAGCGTTCAGCTATCAAGCTCCTGTGGAACCAGGTTCCAGTTTGGGTTCGGAGGCAGACACCGTCTCTACATTTAAGAGTAGGCTTAAGACTTTCCTCTTTGATAATGCTTATAGTTAGGGCTGGCTCAAGTGAGTCCTGAACCGTCCCTTAGTTATGCTGCTATAGGCCTAGACTGCCGGGGGATTTCCCATGATGTACTGAGCCCCTCTCTCCTCTTCTTTCTGTATGCAACCTCATCCATTAATGCATGTAACTAACTCGACTTCTTCCCTTTCCCGTAGTCTTGTGCTTTCTCGTCCCCCTCCTCTCTCCTCCTATCACTTCCTGCAGGTGTTTCTGGCTCTGGAGCTGTGGAGTCTGGATCTGTGGTTGCGAATCACCTGCTGCCCCTGTGTTCCTGCTCGACACCCTCTGCTACAACTGTTGTTGCTTGTCCTATTGTTATTATTGTTTTTATAATCATTAACATTACAATTATTATCATTAATGCTATAAATATCTGTACCATTTTTCATTCAGTCTATAGCAACATTACCTTTACTGTATGTACCTCTATGTGTATACAGTGTAGGCTGCCTCCCTTCCCTCTAGCTCTCGCTGTTTCTCTCTGTTGCTCTCTCTCCCTCTCTCTCTGTCACCCCCAACCGGTCGAGGCAGATGGCCGCCCACCCTGAGCCATAGTTCTGCTCGAGATTTCCGCCTCTTAAAAGTGAGTTTTTCCTTGTGTGTGTCGCCTAGTGCTTGCTCTTGGTGGGAATTTTTGGGCTTCTGTAAATAACATGACAGAGTACAGTCTAGACCTGCTCTTTTATGAAAAGCGCTGTGAGATAATTGTTGTTGTGATTTGGGGCTATATAAATAAAATTGAATTGAATTGAATTGAATGAAATGAAAATATGTTTACCAACAGTACTACTACTACTTGTAATTTTACCATAGTCAATGAAAAAAATAAATCTTGTATTAAAGCTAAATAATAGCATTGACAGTGCTTAAAACTCTTGTGGTGAAAATTTATACGCTTTTACAGCAGAAAAATGTGGGCAGACGCAAGCACACATACATCCACAAACACCAGCTGTCAATCTTAAATGGTAACACTTAGCCTACTCTAATCTAATAAATGGGCTGTAAATATCTCCCATCTGTGTGTGTGAAGGATGTGTATGTTGATACTTTCCAAGTATTAAGAGGGGTTATCCTTGTCACTCTCATGTTTTGCAGAAAGAACAGGGAGCATAAACCCACATTAATCCTTGTTAACCTTTGAAGAAGCAAAGTCAAAGGTGCTACTTTAGCAGTCTTGTGCTCTTTTCATACAGGAGATGTGTATGATGCTGAATGTACATTCAACATGCATTTGACCCACTCAAAACTAGAATATTGTTAGGGGATAATCTCTATTCACAGGGACTCCAGTTGGCAACTGTAGATCTATACAAATTACTGCTTAACCACAGAATGAATGACTATATAAATGCCACAAGTTTCACCTCTCTCATATCTTATTCACCAGTTTGTGCACTCTTAGGTCTCTTTCTTGCTCCTTAATATGTCAGGTGGCATGTTTGAAATTTCGTCAATCAATCAATGACATAAAATTACATTCCCAGCCCTAAAAGAAACGCTTGTTCAGAAGTACATGTGCAGCATGTGCAGCATGTTCAGTCCTTGTCAGGAGGAGTACCATAAGGTTAGATGGCGCTGGTGGGAGAAGGTTATTGTTGAAGTTAGGAGATGAACACTAACACTCTACACATTCTCATTAAAAAAAAAGATTTTTAAAACGCATTTAAACACGGCAAAGTGACTCTGAGTCTGAAAATAACAAACCAATCTCCATGCTTCATGTGCACATATCTCTTGTACCTCATTGGTCCTCTGTGTGCGTGGAGAAGGTGAGGGGACAAAGCTTCGCAGGCTGATAGCGGGTGATTCTGCCCGGTTGTCTCGATGGCCGCTGCTGCGCCTCCGTCGTACCTGTAGATCATCATCATAGTAACCATTCTCTGATCCCGGGAAGGCCATGTGTCCATTCCCTGTTGTTCCATTAACAGCTGAAGAGTCCGAAAAGACAGATTGGCTGTCGTCATCGTTGTCGTACAGTTGAAGCTTTTCTAGCTCCTGGTTGATCTTTTGGAGATCCGCCACGGCTGAGGTGGGACTTGTAGCTGTGCCACCTCCATCTCTCTCAGGGCGGCCCAGCTCTGAACACAGAGACAATATGGTCTCTAGTCGCTGACGCTCCTGCAATGAGCAAACATACATATGAGTTAAAGTATGTGCAAATGCAGCAGTGTTAACTCAGTATTAATGTTCTTTATGGTGCCGTCTAGGGTCGGTTTGTAAAAGGGTGCAGTTATAAGTGGATATGTCTGAATTTAAGTTGTGTAGTTTTTGCTGTTAGCAGGTTTTGATAACACTGCCTTTGTGGTGACGACCTTAAGCAACAACTGCAAAGTCCCCACCATTTCAGTCTAGTCAAGTCAGTCCACTGCCTTTTAGACACAGCATAGTGTGTTGGGGTGTTACACAAATACAGTATAATATTATTAAATAACACACACTTTTATAAGTAGCACTGAATATTACATTAAAAGATGAGGTATATCAAACATTGGAGTCATTTCAGACCCTACCTACATTTAAGTTACATTTCTATTAAAGTCAGATATTAACAATTCAAAACCAGTAAACACAGTTTGTCCTTGATCATACTGATTCTGAAATTGTATTTCTTCATATGCATGCATTGTGTTTTCAAAAGAGTCACAACAGCTCAGCTGTTTTTTTTCTTTCCATCATAAAATCAAGTTTCCAATGCTCAGGTTACCTGGGGAAGCATCGCAGAAGTCACTCCCTCTAGTTAAAATGTCCTCATCGTATCTTGTAGGTGATTTACTTGTTCCAGTTTAGTATATTATTTGCATACCCTGGAAAGAATATTTCCTCTCACTGGGAATCCATGGAGCAAGAGCTACTCTTTGCACAGTTCTGCCTACCCGGCTATATGGGGATCTACAGAGGCTGCACAGAGTCAAAATACCCCCTCATGGGTTCAGGAGTGGCTTCTGTGTGGGGAGAAGCATGTAAGCCAGTGTAAGTAATATTAGAAACGGAAAGAAGGGGGTTAGAAAAAAACACTGGGACAGAGGGTGTGTTTATGTGTTTGTGTGTGTGTGTGTGTGAGTGAGAAAGAGAGAGAGTAAGCTAATGAGAAGGGGGGCAGCTGTCAACGATGATTGAAAACGTGCATGAGAACAGGCCATGACTCAAAACACAGGAATGTGTCTGTGTGTACTGACACCAGGAAACAAGACACTTTCCAGGGAATTGTCCTCTAGGAAGGAATCTGAACCAGGTGAAGTGTGGACTATGCAAGTCTTGAGACAGTCATCTGCCTGTTTAGAAAGGCTAAAGAGAGGCACCCTATTTGGGAAATTAATTATTTCATCTATTATTTTAGAAAGGAAATATAACAACGTAACATATTCCGTAACATATTCAAATCAATATCAATAACTAATCACTATACAAATTGTTTACCAGTGGAGTGATCTTTTGTTAAATGTGTAATGCACACAAACAAGCTAACATGTGTGTAATATGAACCAGGAGCTGCGACAAAACAAGCCCATGTCAGTTTGTCACCTTGTTCTATTCTAATGGACCAAGCCTCTGTGGAGCTCTTACAGTAATCAGCTGTCAACTAGAGAGAGAGATAGAGAGAGATGGAGAGAACAAGGGCAGTATGGAAGAAAAGATGGAGTGAAAAAAGACAGAAAACCAAAGACAAGAAAATAGTGCAAGGAAATAGAAAGAGAGGAAACAAGTGGGGAAATATTAGCTGCTGTGGACACAGTAGACAAAAAGAATAGCACTGGAATCAAAGTACTCTAATTTCTCTATCCAGTTGTGCTTTTCAGGTAAAATAAAAAGCATCATGTCTTTTCCAATGATAATGGCAAATGTTTACTTTGCCTCTCTCTTTCTCCCACTCTACCTTCCTTTCTCCTTCATGATTACTTTTCGGTGCTCTCTTGTAGTAGCAGCCATTAGAGTTCTCTTTTTAATATTGTAAATTCCAAACTATTTACACTAACAACAAACACAAATTTGCTAAATGCCTACTTGTAAATATGGCTTGACATAATCTAATAACCCAATCTTAACCAAACCTTACAAAATGCAGTTAAGATGTCCTTCCTAAATGACAAAATGGGTAATCATGTTAGCTATTGTTTTTTGTGCCGTTTATTGCTGGTAACGTCCCCAAGTAGCTGTTAATCACACAACCTTTTATCGTCTAAGCATGGATAGAATGCAGATTTCCTTTACTATCCACTAGAGGGCAGACAAAGTCAAGACAATACTTTTCTGCTCTTGAGCTTTGGAATTGCTAGAAGCCCCTTACAATGCCCAACTAAAAGCAGTTCATCATTTTATTATTATTTATTCAGAGCTGTTATTAAAAACATAATTATTGTGACAGTTACTTATAGAAACTCAATTTACTGTTTGATTAAATCAACCTCATCCTCATTTTATATGCCTATAACAGGAGCCTGCAATCTTTTATATCATGGCACGAACTTAAAAGAACTGGATATAAATTGAACTACAAATGCAACACTGCTGGGGTTAATTAAATGTTCCATCAGAGCAGAGAGGGGCTGGTCCACAAAATTCCATCTTACAAATATGTCTACCATGCAAAATATCTGAATTCCAGCTTAAAAGCTTGTGAAACAGTTAATTTCTCACAGTTAAAGAGGCATTTTAGCCATTTAAGAATAGGGTTATGTGAAAGAGAGGGACAAAAAATAGAGGAGGATAGTGGGATTATGAGTCCAGTGGTCATTATATGTTGAGCATCTGTGTGTTTATCCACCTGCTACACAACAGCTACACTATAACTCTGCTCTGTAATCTTCTTGGTTTCTCTAACCCACATCTGACTGATGTGTTCTGTGGCTCTTCAGTGGTCCGAACCACACTGGGCGGACCTCCAGCTGACTAACATAAACACGCTCCATACATACACAACGCACACACAGCACAGGCTTAAGAATAGTCCTGTTAGTATGGGCTAACTGCCAGAGGCATCTGTGTAATGGTGAACCTCACTTTAAGTAGGCCTATGTGTGTGCGCGTGTGTGTGTGTTAAGCTCCCTGGGAGAGTATGTTTGAGAGGACAAGGCGGAGGTTAGAGTAAAGGGACGCATTTCTTAAGTCATTCCATTTCTTGCGAGCCTTTTTTTGATTGCATGCAAAACGTTAGCAATCTTCCACTGCAAATTTAAACGTATTACCCTTTCTTCCAGCAATCTTAACAGCAACAATCTTTGTCACCTGTCAACAGTCTGCCAATCTGTAAGCTTAAGTAATTTACACATTACACCACAGGATGCGGTCTCTACCACAGGTTTTGCCTACATATCTATACAGTGTTATTTGATCTGAATGACAATATGTTGCCATAACTTAAATTGGCAGGTGCTGGGGATGTGAGGTAAATGTCATGTCCTAAGTACATATACTAAACAGAGAAACCCACATGTGCAATCACACTTAAACTCACCAGTCTCTCCACCTCCTGCTCACGGAGTCTCTCCTCTTTTTGCCGATGGTGATAGTCAGTCAGTTCCTCCTTCCCACTTAATGAGCTGATGCTCCCCCTTCTTTCCCTGAAACCCCCCGGTGGGGTCACTCCTGCCTTTCCAAAGGACTGCCTCCTCTCGCCCAGCCCCATCCCAGATTCCATCCCCGCCTTCCCAAATGACGACGTCCGCTCTCCAAGTCCAAGCCCTGGGGTACTTGTGAGTTCTAGGCCTACCCCTTGCCTCTCCCTCTCTCCCAAATACAGCTCCATTCCTGGAGAGACAGCATGGCTACCCAGCCGCTCCAGTTCTGGAGGGTTGGAACTTGTGGAGCTAATGGAGCCCACAGAGCTAGTGGAGGTCAGGCTGAGTTTTTTGGCCACACGAGGAGAAGAGGAGCCCCCCGCCTTCGATGGGATGGTCACATCAGGTGGTGCGGTTGTGGAAGAGATGGTGGAGGGCAAGTTCTTAGGGGAGGAAAGTGAGATAGACACAACACCTTCTCCTTGAGTTGAGAGCGGGATTGGATTCTTGTTGGAGGAAAGCTGGCTGGAGTTACTATAGTTGTGGTTGAGGTCAGGGCCGGCCTTTTGGCTGCTGTTATAATGGTCTTTGCTATATTTGTAACCTCCAGCAATATCGGCTCGCCTTGGAGGCAGCGCTGACAAGGTCAGGGCTCCGTTGTTGCTGTCACGGGGAGATGAGGAGGGGCAGAGGCGTGGCAGCGAGCGGCTGTGCCCGCCTCCCATCATCCCACTCAGTGAGCCTGCTGAGTATTTCCTGGTTCGACTGCTGGGTAATGGCTCTTGGTTGCCATAGCTACGGCGGCCAAGACGGGGACTTGAGGGCATGCTGGCTGCACCTCCTGTTGATGGAGTGCGGGATGTGGAGGAGGGAGGAAGAGAAAGGAGGAAGCTATTGCTCCCATCAACAGACATGGAGGAGCCTCCGCCATTCCATGTGGACAGTAAAGGAGAGGAGCCCAGGTTGTGTAGACGGCGGCTATCACTAATGCCGAAGTTGTCCTGGGTGCGAGTGATGGAGGTGCGGGAACCTAGAGACGAAGAAGGGTCGGATCGTCGTCCGGGGGAAGGAGGGGGAGCAGATTTCAAAGACATAGGTGGGCGATCTGAGCCATAGAAACGCCTTGCCTGTTCCTGATAGGATGATGAGGCTGATGAGGATGTGGCAGGACTCGTGATTGGTGTAGTTGGGGGAGACTGAGACACAGAATGGCAAAAATATGTGATTATTGGAAATACTTAAAAATACAATTTCACTGCAATATTTAATGCATTTAAAATATGACAGAGGTAGATGAAGAGTCAGAGACATACAGATAACATAACAGTGGGGCTTTAGTAAATGAGCCTCCTCCACTCAAGCCTTGAAAATATTGTGTTGCCAGTTGAACACTGTAGCAGAGCCGGAGGATAATGGGTAAGCCCTCGTTAACCATGTTTGGTCTTGCTAAGCTAAATGATGGCTGACCTGCGTCATGCTGAGATAGGAGGGGTTAGCGTTCCCGTTAGCTCTCAGGCTGTTCTCCAAGGCAATCTTCTTGCGCTGCAGGGTGTCCATCAAGTCCCGCAGCTCGGAGGCTGATCGCATGCCCCTAGCGCTGCTTGTGCCGCCCACCACTGCATGGCTATAGTCACTGCTAAACTTCAGATAGTCTGGAGGTGGGAGAGAGATAAAATGGAAAATAAATTAAACGATACACAAAAGTGAACATTCATGGGTAAGAAAAACATGGTGATATAGATGGGGAAACAGAGAGGAATATGGAAGGAAAGGAAAAACAACAGAAAAGCATATACACACACACACGCACACACACACAGATATGGATCAACAGAAAGAGAGATCCCTCTCTCTTTCTCTCTCTCATGCACCTGAAGTTGCAGCTATTCATAGATCAGGCCCTTGGCAGAACAAACTCAACCCAAACAATCCACAACTGGCAGCGAACCTCCATCCAATCAGAATAGGAGTCAACTCAAACACACACACAGCATACGAAAACCCTCTTGTACAAAACCATCCATTAGATCCAAGACAAACATCTTAACTCTAACTCGAGTTCAGTTCCTCAAAACAGGATTTTGGTAAATGAAAAAGACCACAGAATATTATGGAATACCCTCAAGAGGACCCCGCCCCTCCCCAAAGCCTTTTATTTAGAGCTGTTTCAGCAGTGAGGGGGTCTTCCAAACCTCAGCTGAGTCTGAGTTTTTACTCCCTTCCTGTTAAGCTTACTAGAACAAATTAGCCAAAAACTATAGCACTAATTCCACAATTCTGTGCAGAATTTGAAAACCCTCCCTAAATATTAGCCATCTGTCATCAAAAGTGCAAGCAAAAACACTTTTGGAGAAAGGTAGGAAGGAGAAAGCAATAGGTTAGAAACCTGCCCAGTGTTTTGTTAATTTGTCCATGGCTTTATGTGGAAAAGGAGCTATTACAATGTTCAAGCTTAGACCACCCAGTGTTTAACTGTCTCACACGCCCACGCACAAAAGCTTTCCTACAACTGTGGCTCTGCCTGAGAGAAAGAGACAAATGTATACTTTCCATGTGTGCAGAGCGTTTATGTGTTAAGGAATTTAAGCGCGAGAATATTCAACTTCTGCTGCGTAGTTGAGTTATATTGTAACAGAAAATAGAGAAGCTAAACGTGCACGTCATAGCTCAACATAAGCATGTGTGAGAAAATGTCAAACCTTACATGGTGGAGAGAAATGGGGCAGAAAATTACAGACATCATGAGATCTAGAAACACACACACACACACACACACACACACACAGATTGACACACATACACAGGGTGCTTGTGTCCATACAAGGGCAGATTTATACTGAAGGCTTGACATGCATCAGCTCCCTTCTATCGTAACTATTCTCTTCTACGCCCAGCACGTTTTGCTTTCTGTACAAGGGTTCTTCACTTGAGCTGCATGTGTCATAGTGCGAGTCTTGGCAATATGGAGGATAAAGGTAAAGATTTTGGCTGCCTGTAATAGCAAGCTTGCTAGGTGTGTGTGTGTGTGTGTGTAAGATGCAAGTCATTTCTATGAAAACCTCAGAGAAGATGGGGGAGAGAGGAGTGCATTCCTTGTGTCTAAAAGTTTAAAGAGCAAGGATTCCACTGATTATGGCGCACACACACACACACACACACACACACCTTGCTCATAGCCCAATCAATCACTAGGAGACAGCAGAGCCCAGCTGTATATCATGGCAACGGAGTACCACCAGATGATGAAAACATTCCAATATGCTTAAAATTTAAGTTCTAGCATGTGTGTGACAGTGAAAGCGTATATTTAGGAAAGACATATGAGAGGGCTGAGAGAAATACCGGCCCCCACCCTACCATTCAGTCTTTCCAACACACACACACACACACACACACACACACACACACACACACACACACACACCATCCCATTCTCACACACCTGTCTGCGCTGTGTCTACCTGTAACTTTACCCTGAGATCCCTGCCAGGGGATGGCAGCAAACATTTTCAAAGGGACAGATGTTACATCAAGAGAATAAGCTGATGAAGAACTACGGGCAGAGAAAAGGTGTAAAGCAGACAGAATGCATGGAAGAGAGAAAGAAAAGGGAGAGAGGAGGTGGAAGAAGAGATGGTGATTTGGCAGAACAAAGGCACAGAGGAATAACAAAGACAAAAGGACTGGGATCAAGTGGAGTTCAGGGGTCAGAGAAGGGGTTTCGTTTACCAGACCCCGTGTGAGTGTGTGTGTGCATACCTGTGTTGTAGGCTAAAGCGGACACAGGGCTCTTTTGTGGAAGCATGCTCTTCATTCTGCTTGCCTCCTCGGGATGGTTGAACCGGAAGAAATAGGACTTACCCAGACACAGAGAATAACCTGGAGAGAAAACACACAGACTAAGAAATCTACAATCAGGTACAGTGTAGAATAATGAGAATAGTACAGACTGACTCATGGTGATACTCATCAAAAAGTAACAGCAAGCATGTAATTCTTGACATTCGTCTTAGTGTAGCACAAACATCAGCAACACATGATCTCCCAGAGCACAAAATATACTAGACCATGGTGACACATTAGGCATACATCATACACTGCGCATGAAGAGGCAGCCGTAAGTACAGCTTCAAGTTGGTATGAGCCTGGAATATTTATTCACAGCCGGACACACACTTGCACACGCTCGTGCACAGCAAGCCATTCCAGACCACAGTGTTTGCTCTGGCCATCAATTAGGCTGAGAGGGGCAGGTATTAAACAAGATGTCAGGGTCACAACCTCTGTAATACACACAGCCAGCCACAGCTGTCCAAATACCTCAGAAGGGAAGGGAGAGAGACAGCAGTGCTGCTGACACACACACACACACACACACACACACCCACACACACACATATATATATAGGGGATCTGATGCAAGGACAAAAAAGTTGAAAAAGAAGAGGGAAATGAAATGAGAACACTACACTGATGCACATTTTGAGGTGCGGACAGCAAATCAGAGCGTGGAGAGTCAGGAGAGTGACTGACAAACAAAGCAACCCCCTCTCATTTTGTATTTCTTCTCACACACACATGCAATCTCCATCCTTTCAACCGCCATCCCTGAGGGTAAAAGGTTCAGATAAGCATTACAGTCAACCCCCACAATGTTAGCATGTGAGCAAAAGGCTAAAAAAAACACCTCCTTAATAGCTCCATAACAGTTACATCAGATTCCTTGGACCTGAAGTCAGACACAACCACTGAGGCAAGAGGGGGATAGTGAGAGGGCGAATGGAAAAAGGCAGAATGGAAAAATATCCAAATGTTTTTTCTGTCTTTTCCCACCTCTCATTCTCATCTCCCTTTTGCCCTTTCTTTTCTCAGTCTCAACCTAATACCTGGTCTCACAAACATCTCCACTGACAAGTTGTGCTAATGGCCAAATTTTATATTATACTTAAGCTAAAATAGGTCATATCTGTCTAGACATTCCCTTGCTTGGAGAGCAGATTTTTTTTTTGCCTTCAAAGCTGTAATTTCTAAGCACAGGAGGAAACCTGAGTGTAGTTTTGAGGTGGAGCTAACACCACACACATGAAAACAGTGTTAAGAAATGTTTAGTCTACACAGCTGGACTTGGGACTTCTCAAATACACACTCATGTAAACACAATCCTGCAGGTTTGGGTGCAAACTGTGAAGCAGTGGCATCATGACAGAGAGATCAAAAGATGTGTGTGTTGTACGTAAAAGGGAGCAAGAGAGAGATACACACACACACACACACACACACACACACACACACACACACACACATACAAATGCAAACACAGGTCACCATGAAGGCTAGTGTGAGCATGATCTAATAATATGTGTTTCCCATTGCCAGACATGAGTAATGTGTGTGTGCATGTCTTCAAAATGTTGTGCATGCTCTGTGTGTGTGTGGGAACATGTCATGTAACAGCGTCTGCCTAATGACTCACAGTAACTCTCAGTATTTAACAGCAAACACACAGGCATGCGCGCGCACACACACACACACACACACACACACACACACACACACACACACACACACACACACACACACACACAC
>JAPMOB010218809.1:0-27785 GCA_029875015.1 Lepomis gibbosus | reverse complement strand
CTAAGCCCTCACGGACTTCCCGGGAACGCGCCTCAAAGTCTGTGAGTCTGTGAGGGTGGAGATTGGGATTGGGCCTTGGACTGCGTTTACAAGTTTATACTGAACAGTACAGCTGCACTCAGGAGGAATAAAGAAAAATATTTTTATTCTTCTTCTTCTTCTTCTTCTTCTTCTTCTTCTTCTTCTTATTATTATTATTATTATTATTATTATTATTATTATTATTATTATTATTATTATTATTATTATTATTATTATTATTATTATTATTATTATTATTATTATTATTATTATTATTATTATTATTATTAATAATAAGCCTGAGCAGTAGTTATTTTCTGTACATTTCAGGGCTGCGACTAAGATTCAAAAAGTGTTATGAGCCCCCCAGAAAATTTTAGAATACTTTTATTTTATTATTAGTATTTTAGAATACTGTCCAAAACCCAAAGATATAAAATTTATTGTCGTGTATGACAAAGAAAAAACTTTTAGAATCAGCAAACAGCAAATGTTTGGTTCTTTCAATTGACTATTGGATTAAATGCTTCAGCTATATTTTACAGCCTTCTCCACACAATCAGGAATAAGAGTGCTTTTGGTGGCATAAAAGTAATTAAATTAAAATATAATAAGTCTAAATAATACTGCTGTCAGCCTATAGTCCAACTGGATATTATGCAGAGCATAAAGAACACAACTAACAATTGCTAAGACTCAGAGGCTGCAGGGATTAAACTTTTCAGCGAGCTGTTTCAGTCAAAATAGATAGGCTACTCAAAACGTTTCAGCTCGAAAACAAATAGGCCAGTGCCTGTGGCCAGAAACAACATGGCCTACTCTCTTGCCCTCTACTGCCCTTGTGTGGTGATTACCAGGACATACAGTTATGTTGAAACTTCCAAATGACCATATTTGAATACCGTTAGACCGCAGACAGCTTACATGTACTCCGTCTTCAGACTTTTCCTGTGCCATCTTTGGTGTTGTAATTATTAAGAAAAATTAAGACTTGAGATGTAAGTTTATTAATAACACAAAGACTCTCAGATGCAACAAATGTTTGTAAGTCCTATTTGTAAGACTGAAATGTCCCAACATCCTACTTGCTCTGGCATCCAACTTTTTGGAAAATTTCATCAGAGGTCCCCAAATTAACCATGATAGTGCTGCCTGGAAATAAAATAAAAAAACTCAAAAACAGTTCAAGGCCCATCAAGTTCAAGATTCCAGGTCACAGACCTAAAAATTTAGATTTTTATCTCACGCATTATATTCATATCTTCTTGCCTCAGTGTATCATTTGCAATATCCCAAGATGACTTTTATGGTTGCACCCTTGCTTTAAATGCAAAATCTCACATTTCTGAGGTGAAACTTGTTACATTTTGACTAAACTACAAAATGCAATTCAGCAGATGTCTCTAGCTGTACCACGAGAGTCTGGTCTGTATAGATAAATCACTAAGTAAACTCAAAAAATACATTTTTTGACATCTTACCTTAATTTAATCATGTACTTTTACCGTTGTAATTTAATAATTTTTATTTTAAATTTTTATGGATGACTCTGAGTGATGCACAAAGAATTCCAATGTACCTGTACTGCAACGTACCTGTGCAAATGGCATTAAAC
Source organism: Lepomis gibbosus (assembly GCA_029875015.1). Taxonomy (NCBI): domain Eukaryota; kingdom Metazoa; phylum Chordata; class Actinopteri; order Centrarchiformes; family Centrarchidae; genus Lepomis; species Lepomis gibbosus. The sequence goes on along the minus strand of JAPMOB010218809.1, from coordinate 26,149 downwards.
TCTATTTTATTGTTTATCGGCATTAGCTGGCTGCAAAATGCACAAAATGACAAAATGCACACTCTTCATTCTGTACAAAAATACCAGTCCAGACTTTATCTGAAGCTGAAATGAAGCCTTAATAATCAGAGTTAGACAAATCAAGTGGGTAAGACTGTGCCTTTGGTGTGAGAGACCGGGGTTCAATCCCCCACTGTGACCCATCTACCATTGTGTCCCTGAGCAAGACACTTAACCCCTCATTGCTCCAGAGACGTGCGACCTCTGATATCCAATTGTATAGCAATTGTAAGTCGCTTTGGATAAAAGCGTCAGCTAAATGAATAAATGTAAATGTAAATGGGTAACATCAAAACTTACAGCCTATCTCCCTCTTTGTGTTTTCTTGTTCCAGCTGCACTGGAAGGATAACAAAAATACTATAACGTTGAAAAACCACTACTTGATTTACCTAACTCAGACTCCTGAAGCATTATATTATCTTTAGATAAACTTTTTAACACATTTTTGCAAAAAATGAGGACTGCAGATTTCGTCCTCATCACTTACAATGGAAGCAGGCTCACAAGGGACCTCTTGGTGTCCAGTATAAACAGGAGGAGTAATTACACCAAGAAAAACTGTCTCAGTGTACATATGGGCAACTGACTATTGTTTTAAGACAGATGTGAACAAAACTTAAATTGCTGTGAAGGAGAGCAAATATAGATTTATATAGAGAGTTTCATTTGCACAAGAACTCAGTGACAAAATTTGTTCGAAGGTGATCATACTAACATTTAGGTTTGTGTCACTCGTGATCTCCGACTTCTCATAGCAAGCTACTATAACTGCAAATTATTCTGCATTTGGCTACTGTCTAAACATGAGACAATAGAGTCATTTCTTCAGCAGAAACATGAATCCATGCTACTGTCATCACATGACATGTTTTGATGTCAGTATATAGCTCAGTATGAGCTTGTGAGCTATAAAAAAAGAACACAGCTTCTGTAGGTGTAAAGATGAAGCCATGTGATGAAGGCTCGTCAATAACTACAATACTTCAGCTGCCAAAAGGAGAATCCATGGCAACAGCCTACACATTTTTGAGACACTTTGAAAAAGGTGACTACCAATTGCAAGGACTACATGTAAATAAGTTAATTTGAACAGTCTGTATAATTATTTTTTAAACAACAAATAGGGGGAAAAATGTGCAAACACAAGGAGGAAACAACAATTTTCTTGTTATAGTATTTATAGACCAAGAAGACAGACCTGAGAGACAGATGGATGAGTTTTTAAAATAAACAGCATCTTCTGTTTTCAGTCAGGCATTCAACAGGGGAGGGGGGCTTCACTGGAAAAGAGGGTGGTTATTTTGAAATCAGACCAATATTGTGACAATGTTACTTCTTCTGTCTTATGTAAATACAATCTTTCATCTGTAAGGAGTGAGTCATTACTTATGATTAATAAGGGCACTCTTGAATGATGTTATAGACAGAGTATCAGTCAACATCGCTGCTGAAAAATCAAGATGAAATGATCTTATAATGGGATCAAATGGGATGAAAAATATTTTTAAACTCTTAAAATAAACACTCAATAAATCTGGAACAATATTTATAATGTATTATTGTTAAATGCAACAAAATCAAGCTGGTTAAATCTGGCAGAAAATACAAAAGCAGAAAACAATGCTGACAGCTCATCTATAAGCCTGGTTCTTCACGTTGCAAAACAATTTACACTTAAAAATTGAAAAAGTCACTACTTAACGTTTATCTTATACATCATTGTACTTCAGTGATTACTAGGTCTACGTATTACGTCAATGACAGTAACTGTTCAGGTAGAATAGAAAAGTCAGGTCCTACCGAGATTTGAACTCGGATCGCTGGATTCAGAGTCCAGAGTGCTAACCATTACACCATAGAACCACATAACGACGACGTTAGGTCAGAGTCCATCAGCACCAGGTCTAAGTGGCAGTTTTCATGGGTTGTCATTAATACTATTCTGTGATTTTAGTTGCGGGGTATGAGAATTTCTGCTTTACTTGTCTTTGCTTTCATTTCTTCAACCACTCTCACACCATGTCTGCCCCCCGGTGGCCAACAGTAAGAACAGCAGTGTTTTCAGCAAGTCTGTGTATCTCCGTCTGCGTCTATGTCTGTCTATTTTCACATTACACATATTCTTAGTTTAAACTATAAACATTTCTACATTCCTCATTAAAAAAGTATATTTCATTGTATTTAAAACACAATAAATGCCTATATAACTGTACATATTTTTAGGTAAATTTCTATTTTACATTTATTTTTTTTGTGTAGACACATTGTCAATATAAGCACAACAACAGAGGCACAATTCTTATATGTGAAAACCTACTTGGCAATACACCTGTTTCTGATTCTGATTTGAACTGTAATTAAAGGCTACAGCCTGTATAAGCAAACCTAACCTGATTTCAGGGGGATTTTAACTAAATTCATGATATGACTTGCTATTAATCATGAACATTGTCCTGTGTGAAGTGTGTGAAGTCAAACTCAAATTATACATATTATACTGACTACCTCTCTGTGAATTTATTATCATGTCATGTCTCCCTGCTTCACTTCAGCAACTCAGCCTACAACAATGAGCGTGTTGATGTGGATGATGTTGCTAAATTCCTCCTTTTTTTGCTGCTGTCTTTTGAATAGACCTCTCTAGACCTCACTGACCTCTCTAGTTCGACTGATTTGGAAAAAAATTTTGTCAACTGTTCCAGACTTACTTTGTTAAAGGGATTATTTGCATCAAGTTATATGTGTGACGGTACATTTTTATCTGAATTTGCGAGCAGTTATAGACACAACAGACGTGAAAATGATCGGCTTGACTGGGATGAATACTGATTATGCATTAAGAATGGCTGAGTAAAGATCCAGCTCTGGTCTGATGGATCCTCACAGTTCCTGTTGCAGGACGTGACCGCACTAAAGATCTGCAGCTGAGCTCTGCTACAGACGTATTCACAGCAGAGTGCAGTCAAATGGTACATGTTTAAATGAAATCACTATCACGCAGAGCACTGATTAAATTCCTGATGGCAGTAATTTATCATGATAATACAAACTTTAACAGAGGAACTCATGTGCCAGTCATTCAAAGAATGTTTTACCTCATATTTCGTCACCCTATATAAAACCACCAGGCTGGCTCTCAGCAGCCCATGTCAGACTGAAGTGAAAGTGACACGTTATGCAGCTGCAGTGTGGTCAGCATCCAGGTGCAACTCTGTCAGAGCATTTAGAGGTATAGCCTCTTTCCAGTGGCAGCTTCTGTGAAAAACAGCTTTAGCTGAAAGACATAGCTGACAGCCTGAGTGCAGCAGAAAGGATTATGCCTCCGGCCTGCATTAGTAAGGGAAAGTCCCTGCAGTTATTCTTTGCCTCTGCAATATTTTACAACATTTTAATAATCAGCCTAGAGACAGTCCTACTTCGAATTAATGACCAGGTTGTTTTATTCACTGTGTTGCACCTATAAACTCACTGAAGGATATTTTATACATGGAAATAAGTTTGGTCTTGCTTAGAAAATGTTGAATCAGAGTAGAGTGTTTGCTTTTCAGCTCAACTAAACAAAGCTATTTTTGCTCATGTTGGTAGTTGGTAGTGCTGTAATTTGACAGTATCTGTTGATTTGGTAGACATTTATTTGAACAAGGGCTTTGTACTTTACATCTTAAAGTTTAATTTCCCTGAAAACCCTTTTCTGCAGTCTGTGAACATTTGATTTAAAATAATACTTGTTTGGGAACTTATCAAAGTTATTGTGCACTGTCTGGTTCTATGACTTACAAGAGAATAAGGTTTATTGGTATTTAGCTTGAAGATTGACACTATTGCCTGTGCTAGCTTATGTGGTGGACGTGTGGTGGATGTGGGATTCACTGTCTTTGTGTGGGTGGGTGTCATATGGATATATTTTACATGGGTTAAATACATTTATTTAATTTAAAACCTCATTAACCATATATACATGATCCATAAAATTAATCTTGTTTCTGTTTTTGGCATTGTGTATATTTTGTGCTGCGACTGTTGTGCATCAATTTCCTGAACATAGAACAATTAAGTTCTATGTTATCTTATCTTAAAAGATACTTTTTTATACCAGACCACTTGTCAGTTGCATAGAATTTAAACAGGTGTACAGTCTGTAAATACTGAATTAATTAAGTGATATGCAGCAAATTCTGTAAAACACGTTAAGTGTTCAACACATCACACTGAAACAGACGTGAAGTAATACAATCAGGACACCTTTTATATCTAAAATGTTAATATGTAAGAAAGGAAAAACAAATGACTTCATCTGAGACAGATGATGCAACTAAATTTGAAATAATGGAGTGCAGGTGTGGACACCTGGATGTGTCACCATGAATCTAGTAATCCTTGGTGCAGAGGAGGGAAACACCAGTTTACAATTACATTTTTAATGGCTTCTATACCAAATCGGCATGATTCAGAATGGCTGAACAAAAAGCTCAAGAAAAAAAAAAAAGTTCCTTTTTCTGTCACAATGACTCACCTGAAAGGCAGCACCACTTCCCCAGCAGCAGTAATCACACCTGCATTTGAACAAGAGGAGGAAGTGGTTTCAGAACCTTTTAAGCAAGATGTCGTGCTGGGAGGCATTTGATTTTCACAGTTTGAACTTTTCACCTTTCATTATCTGCCCTGCTCTCAATCTGACATCTAATAAGTTAAATAAAATTTCTGTCTTTGTCTCTGTTCCCTTTCATCTGTGTGAAATCACATAAATTATTTCTGCGTTGAGAGGATATTTACCAAGCTGCTAAATCAAAATCACTCAAGTGCTGACCCTGCTGCATTGTGACCTCGTCTTACTTCATTCTTCTCCCTCTGTCTAGCTCTTTGTGGCTGCATTTTCTTTCAGTGGGGCATCACTCAGGGCTTGTTGGCTGTCAGCTGGGCAGCGTGTCCATCTTTTATAGAGCCCTTTTTTTCATCATTACATGCAATATGGGTGTTGTGGCCCTCTCGATACCTGAGCCAGAAGTTCAGTTAGTGGCTACAAAAGCCTGCAGTCGTGTACTATAATAAACTGCTTTTTAAGTGATGTTTGTGTGATGCAAAACCATGAATGTAATGTGACACATTGCACTTATGTCACAGACATGCCTTTGTTTCTATTATGACTTGTCTATGTGGTTGATTATTTTGTATTTTTGAACAATCTTATTAATAAAATAATACATTTGCTGGGGGAATAAAGAGTAGCTGAACAACCCCTAAAAATATTGTCTTTGCTAAGTTAAATTTCAAAATTTAACTTAAGTAAAGTAGATCAGTATTGTCCGCAAAATGTACTTAAATTATAAAAAGTAAAAGTACTCATAGAGGATAAATGTCCACTTTTATATTTTTATGTATAATAAAACTTAATTTTTATTAATGCAACACGTAAGCAGCTTTTTAATGTTGAAGCTAGTCAAGGTGGAGATCATTTTAACAACTTTACATACTGTTGAGAAGTTGTATATAAAGCAATACATCATATTTATATTTATCATCTTATAATTCATATATAAAATGTGCCTTACATCTGAAAAACATCTTTACAGATCTTTAAATCAATAAAATGCTGTTTAAATCACAAGTAGTACAGAACTGTGAAGTAAATAAAATAAATACAATGTATAAATTGTAAGTTGTCACCTATCTGAAAAGACTATTAAACGTGAGAGCACTTTGATAAAATGTCTCCATTCATGAATCTGGGAGATGTTGCACAAAAAAATAATGTTTGGGCATGATTTTCTTCACCCACAGACTCTGAACAACATTATGACACTTTGTAATGCAGGCAGAAGTACACAGTAACAAACTTGAATAACTCCTTCATTCATCAGTAGCAAACTGTCTTGTCAACATTCATTGTCATTTCCATATTCAGAGCTAGATGAACAGAGACATGTCCTGTTATAACACTTGACATGAGAAGTAAATTCATCTTCTATCTATCCAGATTATTTACCTGACTGAAGCAGGTTTCTGATGGCAGAATAAGCTTTTAATTTGAAATGCATGTACCAAAACAACAAGCAGCGTTGATTTGACAGAAATTGGAAAAACCTTCCTCACAGGAAAAACAGTCACATAAAATATGATCCACTGTCACCACACTGGTCAAAGATGGCATAATGTCCAGCACGAATGAGATGCTGTCTGGGATTGTCAACATGTTATTGCTTCTACAGAGGGTGAAATGGAATTCACATAGTGAATGAATAAATTCAGTTCAATTAATAAATAAGTTAATTAGCCTGATACAAACATAAAAATATTTTCAAATTGGACTTTGTACATATGATTCCCTTTGTGACTGCCCATGGTATTTGTGGGTCTTAAATTGGTCAGATGAAACCTCATTTTCAATTTACAATCTGACAGAGAGAGATAAATAACATTTTAAGCAACTTCAAAAACGTTTCACAAAATGACACTGATCATCTCACAAGAAGATAAATTGTGTGTTATCTACATCAGTGGCTATCCATTATCTGATCATGCTTATCTTTTTTTTTAAATTCTAGTGGCACATTGATAAAAATTCACCATCACTAATATAAATGAATAAATAAAGCAATAAGCTTTATAAATACCAAACATAAAAGGTCAAAGCAATCCCTTCTAAACACCCGATATTTAAAAAATGTAAACTAATACATTTGCAAGAAAAATGCTTTCACATAGAAAACAACACAACATCTGATCACTTCATCAGTGTGGGAAAAATCCAAACTGAAGACCTACTTTATGTGTGTATCTCTTTGTAATGTAATAATGCCTGAACAATGGTAACCTGAATGCATCTCCAGGAACCGGACCTCATTTACACTGCAACTTAAAAAAAAAAGCTCTTGAGTCACAGACAGCAATCACCTTTGTATTAAATGATGTGTGATCATCACTGGAAAACAGTGAATGAAGTACCATTACATATTTTACTATTTATCCATGCTTCTTCAGACTTGATTCACCCTCAGCCGTGTTTCCATGTTTAACATTTAGAACAGAGAAATCACTACAATTTGCTGAACTTTTCTTCACTTCAGAGTAGATGATCATAATCACTTCATGTCAGACTTTCTATGATCTGCAGATGCTGCACACAGTGACAAGACATAAACTGATGTCTGTATGTAGTAAATCTTTGCCTGCTTTGAAATGATCAAAGTTGCTATAAGTTCCTTCTTTGGGGGAAATCACTTCTGTTTAGTGGACATTATAAACACATGGTTGCCCTTAAGTAGTAAACCTATGTCATGGGCTACAAATGAGCGTGAGGATAGCTCTCATCCTGTAAATAATCTGTCCACCAAATCCATGAATGCTGCCCTTACCGCCATTTGGAACTATTATGTTCCACTTCAGGAGGTCCATAAAGAGGCTAGGCAGCAGTTTGAGTGATCAGTCCTATAAGAAAATAAATGGGTGAATGGTCGCTGGTGTGTGGGACGCTCTTTTCCTCCCCTCCCTCCTTCAGGAACACAGAAAGAGTGTGAATGAGGAAGCCAAAGAGGACAGGGTCCAGAGGAGCTGTGGCTGTCCCTCCATCTCAACATCTCAGTATCTAATTGAACACACACACACACACAGACAGAGGGAGGGCCATTGGTTTAAAGTTGAACGTTGGCTGAACGTTGCGTGGATGCCGGCACGTTGTCAGAGCCGGGCCGAGGTTGTGCCCTCTAGAGTAGGGAGCTTGGGCTTTCTGGAGGTGGCGGGGTTGTGTGTGTGGGGCTATGACGCATGGGCAGTATGTCATAGTGGCTGGGGATGTGGCTACTGCGGGGAAGGTCATAGGGGCTCTGGGAGAAGCCAGTGGCCATTCCATTGGGCCCCTGCAGGACGCTCACCGTTGGCTCTGTGATAGTTTGGGAAAGAAGGAAGGAAAAAAGTAGGAGAGGTACATGAGAAACTTTGAGGCTGAAGAGTGGCAGGCACATGCTGAGGAACATGGAGAAAGGAGAGGTTCATGCAATATGAGAGTCAGCTCACATTTCCTCTCATCAGTGCTTATAAAGTCTATACAGACTCACAGCAAGGGACATGACCAGAGAGGCCATAAGCTGCAGGACCCTGCTGAGCTCCACACACCAGAGCAACAACGCACTCACCAACATCATAGACATTCCTGCTTGCACTGCCCAGGAGGGTGGCAGTGCCTCCAAAGGGCACTTCACGGTGGGAGGGGGACTTCATCTCCACATAGCTGCTCTCTGTGTGCTTGCAAGCCAGCCCTGGTGGGTCTCTAATGGTGGCGTATGGATTCTCACTATTCAGAGAGCAGGAGCTGTTGCTGCACATGGAGCCCTTGATGTAATCTGCAGTAACCGCGAGACAAGGACATATTGAGCATCAACAAGATGATAAGACTGTGATTGACTTATAGTTGCGGGATTAATGCAAGATATTACCACTAAGTTTAAATAAACATCAGAGAGTGGAAGGGAAAAGGGCTATGAAAACCATTGCCATTCTGAAGAAGTTATACTTCTTTTGTCTCTGACAGGTGACTAATGGTGTTATATAGTAATCAGAGTACAGAGGGGAAAGAGAGGAAGGCTCATCCAATCCATAACAGTCTCATCAGTCTGATAAGAGGCCTCATTAGAGACCGTGGCAAAGCTCCTTCAGACCACTCTTCACACCCCTGGGTCCCTCACATTCACCACCGACTGCACAGTGTGGGAGATAAAATGACGTATCGGGCACTGAGCCACAGAGAGCAATTACCATTGGAACAAAACCTCAGCCCACCATGATCTTCTCCAAAGTGCAGAGAGTTTTCACATAAATCACAGAGAATATAAGGATATGGGATTTTGGGTCAGAGAAATAGCAGTCTCAGAAGGGAATAGAAACCAAATGGGGAAATTGATACATGGGCTGTTAAGCATAAAAGAATTTTGTAATATTGGTGCTGGTGAAGCTGAACAGGATTCCATATGCAGTATTTCTGCACACAAATACGCAGCGCACACACACACACACACACACACACACACACTGTTACTACAATTAATTATTTACCTTTTCTGGAGCCTCTCTGTGTCTGTGTCTCCCCCTGTTGAACATCTGCAACAAATGTCAAAACATTAAAGTCAAACATCACATAAGAATTCCTCCAATGTGTGAAGGCTGACAGGAAATACCTCATTAAACTACATTGTAGTATGTCTTTTTTCTTTTTGAAGAATATGAGGAATGTGAATGCGAGGAGTAACCGAATATTTCACCCGCATGCTATCAAATTCGCCCAAGGCTTACAAGCTCACATAATCAACTGTGGTTATAATGGGATAGCTGCCAAACAACAACACACCACGAGCAGAAGACAACCCTGTTTAAGGCTACATCACTTTAGTACATGAGGATGAATATCCAAGACTTTTTTGTAGAAGGACTTGTCATTATGATTGATCTGCTATGTGCTTTAACACAAAATAAAAATGTGAAGATCGAGATATCTGACTTTTAAGTCAAGCATGACAAAGAATGAACCATAGATATTTAGATTGCTGCATGTTGTTTAGCGGTAATGAGCCTGTAATCAATACGCACAGTAAGCATAGTTTTTATGCCAGCAATACAGTATTAACAATCTCTTTCAGTTTGCACCACCACAGACCATTCAATATATAACGATATTTCATATATAATCTATAGTTGTTACATGAAACACATTCACAGTACTGGTAGGAAAGTTTTAGGCTGGTGTGAAAAACTGCTGCCAAGTAAGAATGCTTTCAAAAATAGACATGTTAATATATTATATTTATTAATTAACAAAATACAAAGTGAGTGAACAGAAGAAAAATCTAAATCAAATCTTGTTAATTATGTGTATAGTTTAAATATAATCCACGCTGGCCTAAACGTTTGCACAGAACTGTATCTGTTCACAACTACATTATAGTGTGTGTTAACCAGAGATTTACAGAAAGCTATTATTGAGTAATTTTCTGTCACTCTTAATTGTCTATAAGAGCCCAAGAGTGCGGTATTTGACCCAGTGTAAGCTATCATAGAGAAATGTGCCACTGGGGGAAGTAAAAGAGGACTAATGAGCTCACGGTGACCCCTATTCACCTCCGCACCACTGCTTTCTCTGTTCCACCCGCATATCTTATCACAATCAGAACAAAGGTCATGTCTAACAAGAAACCCCTGGTTCATCGTCATTCACAGCAGGGTGGCTGGGTCCAGGCTGGTGCCTATATGAAGTTTTTACTAACGACAAATGAGTCTTTTCTCTTTAAAACGACAACTTAAACACAGAATGCATGTAGTGTGTCATGGTAAGGAAAACCGACCTAGATCATTAAGGTTGCAGTAGGCTCTCCATTCTGAGCCATTCCTGCTTTTCAGGGTGCTGGACTGTGAAAGGAAGAACACAGTTTGGTGTTACTTTCATACTGTGGCATGTTTTTGTGAAATTAAATTATATGTCAATATACACGGAGACTGGCCATGCCTTGAGGGTCAGAGTGCCATCCAGGTTGCTGGAGATGGTTGACACAACATTACACTGAGCCACAGTGTGGTAACTGGGGTTGGATATGCACTGGCCACCGCTGCTCTGGTTCTGATTGACTTCAGCCGCACTGGTTCTCATCGCTACAGTACTTCCACACTCTGAAGATGTAAATAAAAGGTTTAGAGGTTTGAAAACTAAATAAGCATTTGAGTGTTACTATTTATGTCTACTTTCTTCAAAGTATTAATATGCATTATTTTAACATGTATGCCTGATTTTGCCCACAAAGTCGAGTTTAATCAGAATAAATGTCTAACAAATGCACAGTATGTAGCTCATTATTATTATTATTATTATTATTATTATTATTAGTAGTAGTAGTAGTAGTAGTAGTAGCAGTAGTAGTGGCAGTATTAGTATTAGTATTAGTATTAGTATTAGTATTGCCATTATCAAATTTTTATTGATTAATTGTCTAACAATTGGACATTGTCCATTGTGAGCAAGTATTTTGAGTGGTCTCTAAAATATCTTACCAGACAGAGAATAGTCAGTGTTGGTGATGTGCATTGCCTGTGTGTAGGACACACTGGGCTGGATCTCATGGCCTTTATCCCTCTGCCTCTGTCTGTACCACACAAACAGACTGAGCATGGCCATGATGATGAGAAGGAGAAAGATGACGCCCATGACAGCCCCTGCAGACTGGCGCTCCGAGCCTCGTGCTGGGCTAATCTTGGTGTATGGGTTTAGCTCCTCCATCATCAGAGCTGCTACAGAGAAAACACACATAGTGGGTTGTTTAAACACTGTGTACACATCTGTATCTGAATGATAATACAGTGGAGAGTGTCGATCATCTCGATCACCCCTCACCTTGATCACAGCGGATGCCTTTATATCCAGGGCTGCAGTAGCATGTTCCAGTCACATAGTCACATGTAGCATTGTTCAGGCACTCACACAGCTGCTGGCAACCATATCCAAATGTACCAGCAAGACACTCTGCATGGGAGAGAGGTGCATTAATACATCCATCAAAATTAAAGCACTCAGAGAGTGGGAGCCAAAGTGTTTATAAAACATACAACCACACTCATCCACAGGGTAATTTTGCTCAGAGCTAAAATGTGCTGGGCCTACGCAACTCTGCTCACAGCTCGTCCCAATGAAGCCGGTTCGGCAAGCACACTGGCCAGTGATGTGGTCACAGTCTGCACCGTTTTGGCAGCGACAGACTTCAGAGCAGTCCTTGCCATAGAACCCTGAAGGACAGCCTGGGACAGAGATGTATAAAAGGTTGAGATGGAGAAAACAAAGCGAGGGAAAGACAACTAAAGAGTCAAGGTCATATTGTAGGAGAACAGGGAAATCAATACCATTCAATGGCTCTGCAGCATACTCAATAAGGGACAATGTCAATGAATGTAAATGAAACATTTCATGCTTTAGCCAAAAATCTGCTTATGCTGTTGACATAAGGTGGGAACATGGGATGGGAAAAAAGAATAAGACAACTGGAAATAGTAAGAATGTCTGCGACATGACAAGTGGGGGAAATGGTTAAAACAAATCCCATTTCCATACAAAAAAGCAGGAGCATGACACCACAAAGACTGACTAAAACCCTTGGGGTGATAGATAATGGTATTCAAATTAGTGGCCTGATGTTGATGATCTGCACTATCCTTGGGTGCATGGCTGGAATGTATAAATAGCAAATTAATGAAGTGACCATTAGTGTTATTTTGATGTTGCATTCTCTAAAAATCCTGTAAATTAAAACCTAATATCATCCAGTTGCTCAGCTGTCTCTAAAATAAAATGTTTCTCACTTGTCATCTGCTGCAGTTCTATTGGACTGCCAGTAGATGACACTGCATGTCTACTAACTGGATGGGAGAGACTCACGCTGTGTGCAGTAGAGTCCAGTCCAGCCGGGGCTGCACCTGCACTCCCCATCGTAGGCACTGCACTGGGCTCCATTGTGACAGTTACACGAGTTGAGACAATCAGGGCCCCAGTGCCCAGACGGACAGGCTGCAGACGCCAGAGACACAGTCAAGCTCATAGTCACACACCCACCAACACGTACTCTATGTCCTTTGCATGCATACATGAAGCACATAACACATATATTTAAGGAAATGCCTAAATATTCTCCATAAACAGAAATATTCCCCACTATCTGAACACATATCTTTGCAGAAAAGCCCACCATTTGTAATATATGAGAGGTATGTGTCAGGTCGGTTAATAACTAATAAAACTTATATTTACTTTAAATAGTATTGATTTCCCATGGAATGATGGTTCAAAACTCTGCTAATGAGCTTTGGCCTACAGTGCTGTAAATCAAAGAGCATAATGTAATACAACAATCATTTAAACAAGCTATCTGTTTTGCATCAGCTGGGGCCAAGGGTAGTTCTTGAAATGTGTAGGGTCATGAAAATGATGAATGCACGAGAAGGTAAACGAGAAATTAAGAGTGAAGACAGACAATGAGAGGTGAAAAACAGGATGACAGAGAAAAGCCATACCCTGAGAGCAGTCATCTCCTATCCAACCGGGGAAGCACTGGCAGGAGCCATCGATGGGGTTGCAGGTACCGTTGTTGGTACAGAGACAGATCTCAGCGCAGGCCCTCCCATACCTGCCACTCGGACAGACTGCAAAACACAAAAAAACATAATTTTACAAAACAACCCTGATCTGCATATTATCACTTACACGCAAAGACTAGTAAAATCCATTAACATTATGACATTAAACTTGGACACATTATTGTGAGTGCATTTATACAAACAAACTCATCCTGTGAAAGGTTGTGTAAACATATTCCTCTAATGGATGATATTGTTCTATTTGAGTGGACATGAAGTGAAGTGATCTGTTTAAACAAAAGGAGGAGTCAATCACTGCCTCCAGTGGCACAACTGCCCCATTTCCACTCACAAGAGTGGAATGAGTGATGTGCCACAGAATTAAAATAGACCGTGTACACAGACCACTGTATACATTTTTTATGAAATTAATATTTCAATGCTCTCCGGCACTCTTCAATAAAATATGTCATCTCCAATGAAACCTCCATTGTGTTTTCTTGTTAGACCGTGAGACAAATTGAACCAAGGTGCATCTAACCATCAGGATCAGGGAGCTGCCGCACCAGCAGATACATCAAAGGCCTCATATAAAGAGAATAGCCCAGCGTCAGAAATATCAGATAAGGTGGCTGGCTGTGAAAGAGATGGGTCTGACTCATTTTCATGTGGGGTGATTTTAATGATTACATTTCAACTGGCTTTCCCCTCTTCTTGAGAGCTCTTTCAAGCAGGTTGTCATTAGGCCATGAGGTTGGCTCCCCCATACTGCTGCTTCTGGGGATTCAAGCCTCAACACACCGGGAGAGCTTCATTAGGCTGGGACTTTATGTGCTGGACAGGGGACAAGTAAGGATGCCAATGGGGCTCAACAAGAGGAAAATGCATGTTGTTGGCCACCTTCGTCCCTTGCAGCCAAAAGCCTGCTCATCAGTAATTACAGACCGACAAATTAGGACCAGCTCTCGTTTCTTCTTTTTCCTCTTCCTTTCAGCTAACCTATTAAACTTTTATTTGTAAGACATTGCTCAAAGCCATGAAAGAGACTTCAAAAAATTCCTCACTGCCTTTCTGTAATTTATTAAAAATGGTAAATTATTAGAAGTAAAATCTACAGTACATTTGTATGTAGGTGTCTTTCCTTTACACAGCGATGAAGAGCAAGAACAATTTATAGCCAGAGACAAGACAAATATCTTTGGTCACATAAACTGTCACACACCAAGTCAATATTGGACAAAGTGTTAACATTTAGCTGTTGAATAGATGTGTGAGTGGGGAAAAAATAAAAAACAATCAATTCAAACTAAAATCCCACTCAAACACATCTACGGCTAAGGAACTGTAAGGAAGTAAGACTGATGTTTCTTTCAACAAGATCTCCCTATGTAATTCAAACAACATGTTTGAGGCAATATAAAAAGAAAAAGTTTGCCCGGTTGCTTTCAAATTGACTTTAACAAGAAGAAGAGACCTATATCTCATGCTTCTTTGTCTATTCATAAAAAGCAATTGACATGCTGCCCTCTTTGCAGAATTAGGCAACATGTACTTGACATATTCTTTCTCTAAAAATCCGGGTCTCAGCAATATTCAGGATCCTGTTCAAGGCTAATTCTTTTCTTTTTGGTCTGGGGTGCACTGATAATATTCTTTATTCAAAGTTTTAGGGCTAAGATGGCAGTTGGAGAGGCAGCAGGTGAGCACAGCTAGGACTGTAGGAAAGGTGGCCTCACAAAATGCTTTATATGATATTATGACTTATAAATGAACACTAAAATATTATTATATTGTTAGTATGAGCTGATAAGACTGTATTAATTTTACACAACTGTATTATACACTCTTGACTCTTTTTTTCATCTAAACAGACATTTGTATTTCCTGTTAAGAAAAAAGGGCCAAGTTTTTTTCAGATATAAATTGTACTTTTCTAGTAGCAATGACTAAAACTTCACAGTGAATGAATGTGAAAGTGAAAACTGCAGGAAAAGGTCAAAGGGACACAGAAGGCTACTTGCCTTGGTTGCAGAGAGAGCCAGAGAAGCCAGACAGGCACTCACAGTGGCCTGTGACATGATGACACGGCCCGGTGCTGTGCACACACTGCGGACACAACTGGCTGCAACGGTGCCCGTAGAACCCTGGAGAGCAGACTGCAGCCAGCAGGGCATGGCAGGAGAGGAGAGGGAATCAGTTGACAATGTTGGATGAAACAAGAGGAATATAATAATGAAACAGGGCATGACAAGAGTGATCAAGGGAGTACTGAAAAATCAAGGTTGGAAGAATTAAAGCAGAAAAGACAAGGAGAGACAGCAAAGGGAGGGAGAAAGCAGAAAAGTCAGTCTTTATTGTAATCACTCCCATTTCATCTGCTGCCAGAGATGGAATAGTAAAAGAGTTAAGAGAATTGTGAAAGTCAGTTTTATAGAAAGTCTTGAGAGCAGGCTTGATGATCTATAAATGTCAGGAAACACGCAACTGTGCGTTAATAACAGAGATTTTATTGAAAGAATGTGGACCATTAAGAGCTAGTATAAAAGGCAATTATACTAACATTTTAAATAAAGAGCATTAACTGTGCAACCATGATAAGAGGCTGCAATTTATATTAAAAACAGATTTTACTTTCAGTTCAGTGTGAGTCTTAAAAATCCATTTTATGTTCCTATTTATTTCATAGCTGGTGATTTCAGAAGATTCCTCTTCCAATATCACTATTCTCAGGAGGCAATCAGGTATTTCCAAAATAACAAGCCATTTAGGAGCTGACAAAAACGGCCTTGGTCGTTGTTTGACAACCATGCAATGTTAAGTTTACCCCACGGATTTTGATTTGATTTAGAGCACCAGGTGTAAGACACCTTTATCAGCCTATGTAGAAGAATGTAATCTTCCAATTAAAGTTTCAACAGGAAAAACAGCAAAACTGCACTTCTGAGGTTTCCACCTGACGAGAATATTATCTGTGTAAACATTGAATTTGGAGGAGTAATCATTTCCTCTCTCACACACTCACTCTCTCTCAAACACACACAAACATACACACACACACAGAGCGCTTGCTGAAGTATCTCTCTTACATTCCGCTCAAATTGATGTTTACAGGTTTGTGACTGTGAATTTCACCCCCAATCAGTGAGCTCATCACTTGAGAGCGGCCTCAGACAGACCCGGTTCACAAACCAGAGCTGGTACTCCCGGTGAGTACGCCCTCTGATGAGCCTTGGTCGAGAACTGTGAGTCTCTCACTGTGACTTGGTTGTTGAGGACATGGGGGTGAGGAGTGTGTGTGTTTATGTGTGTGTTGTGTTGTAGGGGTATAGACACTGTGATTAAGTGATAGCAGTGATGAAGGGTTTACACTCAAGCAGTTATGACCGACAAACAAAAGTGCTTTCCCTCAGCTGGCTCACCCTTCAACAATTTTTCAAAGATCAAAGCAAGGTCAGTACTGTGATGGAGTGTGTTACTGCGCTGCTCTCAGTGTCACGCTGGTGTTTCTTATAGGTTTTGATAAAGAGAAGCTGCCTGGAGGAAGAGATGGACTCTCACTTCTTTTGCAGGAGGTCCCTCTGTATCCAGGTGCACACACACATGTGCCATCCTCTGGGGAGCAGGATCCTCCGTTCTGACAGGAGCAGCTGACTGAACAGTTGGGTCCCCAGAAGCCTTGTGGGCACACATTATCACAGTGGATTCCTGCAAGCACATTACAATGACAAATATTCAGCGAATGCACACTAAGAAGGCAAATACTGGTATGCTGAAATATTCTAAATAGCTTGCCATCTGTAAAAACACATTGTCTAAGGACAGCATTCACAATGCCTGATCAGGGTGGATCTGTGGAGGGTTATTCACCTAACATGGATTACTCGATTCATCTAGTCCTTAATGAAGAAGCTGCAGTTTTTGTGTGTTTTTTTAGTTCAGCCCATCCTTTCAGATTTTCTCCTTTCCGAACGTATTTTATTTTTGATCTGACTGGGGATCCCTGCCAGTGCACTGTGTTGATTAACAGGGTTGGGTCTCCAGAGAAGCTGGGCTTGTCTCCCATTCTCTTTCAGCAGAGCCGGGGTAGTGTGCAGAGCTGAAGGGAAGTACTCAGGCTAGAGCGCAGCCTGGAAGTGTCACTGTGTTTTTGGCGCAGTTCCAACCAACAAATGCAAAACACTGCATCCATACAGGGCTCTCGCTGTGCACATGAATGCATTAGTACATCCGCCGAAGCAGCATGTTTTCTTTCAGCCATACCCACTTGCCTTCAAAAAAGCAAAGGAGCAAAATCACATGTACTGTACTTACACACATGCTCAAAGAATAAAATTGCAGCAAACATGCACATACACACAGTTACATACTCACACACACGCACACAAACTTCGCAACCTTTCGAGCACCAACCCTTAGTTTGAATCCTCATTTGAAATTTCCTTTGATTGAGAATATCTGAGAATAGCGTGGCCATTAAAGCAGCATTAGTGCAGTACCTTTGAATTAAACCTGGGATAAACTCTGGGGACTAATGTTATACAGTAACCAGGACTCCTTACGGGTTGGAATGGGAGAGTAAAGGGAGAGGAAATGTTAATGCTGATGAGGAGGGGGCATGGCAGCAGTGATTTAGTCAGAAGCCCAGCCATGGACTTCAAAAAGAGGGCAAGGCTTGTGCAAGTGTGTTTGAGGTTCTGCTAGGCCAGAAAGAAAAACACTGTGACTGCCTTTACTGTCAGAAAATGAATGCGGACGGAGCACCACACTTTTCAGTCTAATGGTGACAAACAGAGGAGCTTTGGATGCCTAGTGAGAGAAGAAGAAGAAAGGGTGAGAGAAGCCAGAACTGAAGTCTCTTCAAAGGAGGCTTTTCGCTGAGATGCGCCAGAGGTCCCACTATCCAATTTGTACAGAGTGAGCAGCGCAAAGCAAACCTCTCTCTCTCAGTGCATGTAAACACACACTCACATTACCTGCTCCATGACATGGAATCTCTACAAAAATAAAAGGTGAAGCCGTATTTAACATGGACTAGCATGGAGCCCCTGCATCCAGTGTCTAGTCACAGCTCTCTGTCAGAACTTTCTTGGCTGATGTCAGGCTTACGACAGTTCAGCAACAACTGTGTGGGTCAAAGACGACTTAGCCACTTACACGCACACACTCCTACAGTCAAGCTTCTTGACAGTTTACGCAAAACCCACAATACAACAAACAGCAGAGTGACAGCAAAGTAGGATGGCATTCCAACTCTGGAGCTAGCATACTCAGTACAATGATGGGGTTTACAGCAAAAAATAGCTCCAGTGTTTCTGTAAATAGCCATTTCATTCCATCCCTAACTTACACCTGTGACGAATCTCCCTTGGTGCTCCTTCCTTCAGTGAGCCCATTGTCAAGCCTCTACGATTCAAGTATGTATGTATGTGTGTTTGTCCGGCCCACCGGGTTGCACGCTGCCCCCAGCCCTGCACCCTGGTGACTCAATTAAGGCTGACAGATGGTCCCGACCTGTGCAGGATTCAGAGCATGAGAGACCCGTTTTGCCGCTTCCGTTCTTGCAGATAATAAAACCCACATTGTTTCCAAGAATAAATGCCCTAAGCTCAGGAGGCTGAATGGAGTGGGCTGCTGAGAGCTCACAGGCTTGACCTTTCCTGCTGAATCTATTCCCTCCCTGACTGCACCTCTCCACCCAGGCTCAGAGACCAGGTCCTCAGCTAGCCCCCTGTATTTGACATTCAGATGTGATGCTTCATTTTTGAGCATAATGATCCTCACCCTTGCTGTGACATTCATACATTCCTACCTCCACCTCTGTCCCTGTAAGCAAATGTTTGTTGACAAGAAACAAAGAGCAGACATATGTCAAAAAAAGCCTTGGGTCTAGAGGGAATCAAAGTTCATATAGCCTATGACGAATAGGAAAGAGTCAATCCTCCAATGATTAAATATGGCAGTAGGTTCAGTCAGATTTCACAACAACCTGAATGTAAATAATTAACAAAGCCAAAAATGAAAATATCGTAGTCAGTGTTCAGAACTCATGAGAGCATTCTGGGCCAATGATTTGATTCTGTCTCCAAATATTTATCTGGTGAATCACTTCAGACGCTGCAGAAAACCAATAATGGATGCAATATAAGCATGATTGCATACCAGCATCCACTATGTGAGCCAAGAGAATTAATTTACACACAGCATTTCTCATTTGTATCCGCTGCCGGCCCAGTGGCAAAACATTTAATTAACAAAACACTGCTTAGACATTCTGTAAACATACTGTAAAACACAAACCATGACTTGTCCAGCATATTTTCCTGTTTTGGTAAACATAATTACTTATTATTAGTTCATGTCTGACTAGCATCTGACATCTTAAATAAATTCATTTTAGCTCTCTGAGATTATTTCTGCCCATAATGTCTGTCTGCTTGGATTTTTTTTTCTACTGACCTGTCCAGCCAGGGTAGCAGCGGCAGTAGCCACTCACTGGATCACAGCCATCAGCGTGGCTACAGTCACAGCGCTCACGACACTCCAACCCATAGGTGCCATCCTGACAACAGTAAAAACTCAATGTTATACCTTTAAAACGCAACACATGGGTACTATGAGATACTTCAAGCTGTATTGTTAGTCAGAAGGTTCAAGAAACATAAGATCTTTTGCAGCGTCCTCTCAATTAAGACACACTTACAGGGCAGGACTCATCACAGTGTTCTCCCCTCCAACCTGAAGAACACGTACAGATGCCATCTACAGGGTCACATGCGGCTCCATTGGCACATAAGCATGTCTGGTTACAGCTCAGTCCCCACGTACCACTGGAACAGAGGATGGAGCAGTCCACACCCTGCCAGCCTGGGGTAAGAGACACCATTATAATTTTACATAAATAAGCAACCAAAACAATGGCATAAGCACCTGGCGTCAAACCTTCAAGACAAATCTAAGGTATTGATTTAAAGATTATGATTGAAGGGATATGAAAATAAAAAAAGGATTTCTGTTGCGCAAAAATCCATAAACAAAAATTTTTACACAGAATTGGAGGGTCCCAGTGGATAAATAAAAAGAACAGCTTATATGATGTATTATTCACTAAAAAGAAAATAGAACATATCAAGCTGAGAATAAATGATGGGCAGGGGGATAGTTGTGTGTAATACAGCATGTATACGAAAACAACCTACTTTATTATTCTAGTCATACATTAGCAAGTACCGTATGCAAGAGAATTCAGACCACAAGTACAGTTTGTATGTGTGCAAGTGCAATCATACAGTATACAGTGCAGTCAGTGTAGCATATCCATAGACTGTAGAGTGTATTTTATAAAGCACAAGAGTTGCTCTGAACCTTAACCATGAGTCTATTATACAGTACCTTCCCTGCAGATGCAGGAGCCGTCGACCGGAGAGCAGGATGCGTGATTATGGCACGAGCAGGTGGACATGCAGCTTGGTCCGTATAGACCAGGAGGACACACTGTTGCACAGTCCTCACCCTGAGGTAGAAATAATGCAAAGTCATGAGGCAAAGAATCAGCATGGCAAAAAATGCTGACTCAGACAGACCAAAAATAGGAATAATATAGTCTGAAGAGAGCAGACAGAAAGACAGGGAAGGTTCAATGCACTTGTCCTTACCTTTCTGAACTGTTTATTTAGATAAGTCATACTGTATCTGTATACGGAATGAGGAGCCAAGCAACTGTAAAATTGAATGGATTTATGATATGGTAACTTAAGTTCAAGAGGAATGACCGCATTTGACCTCCTCAATGCTATCGTCTCCCACCTTCAAATTATGCAAACAAATTCTGACAGCACTTACTCCCAGCCACTCTTAACTTTTTGCAACCATGCTCCACCCCATATCCCTACTTCTCTCACCACCTCTCTCTCCCTTTAGGTTAGTCTCCACTTTCATCATCCATGGCAGGACTCCAAAGCCACGGACTCTTCCCCCATACGTCTCCAACCAAGTTATTACCAAGTCTGCCCTTCTGTTCCACTAGCTTCAGTTCGTTAACACAACCATTTCTGTTCTAAATAAACACGTTTTGGTTCTTGATTGTAGAAATGCCTGTTGGAAGATGCGTCTGTAAAACTCTACACTGCAAGATGATGCATGGGTTTTGGTTTTGGGTTTTGCACAAGTGAGTGGGACCACCAAGAATGACTAAATTCCAGGGTGCAGTGATGCAATGCTCAAAAGTCTAGCCGGGCCACCTCAAATACCAGAGTTCAACCCTGCGTTTGGTCACTACATCCCAAAGAACACAACTGACAGTGTTTGAGGATCATGTCCTTGTCCCTTAATTAGCAACTCCTACTGGTTGGTTCAGGTGCCTGCACAAAAGGGGTTAGGCTATGAGGAGAAAAATAAAATAAAAAACTCCCAGTGAAGCTCTTTGCAGAAGCAGCTGGTGACACCATGTGTATTGGAGAAAGCACATGGCTGTCTACAACTTCCTAAGGCCAACAGTGGGAGTTAGGGAATATGATGACCGGAGACATCCCTGACAGACTGCAGCTGACTCTCTACTATTAATGAGTACACCAATGGGAGATTGGCAGTGCCTTATCATTGCATTAGAGTGAACTATCTGGTAAAGGACATGGACTACTCCTTTCCTGTCCTCTACAGCCTGCTGTCATTAGAATTTCTCTGCTTTAAAGGCAGAGCACAGCCCACCTCTACTAGTCTTGCCTCTCCCTAAAATGGAGATCACAACAAGTCTATGGATTCCCACACCCTCCCTTCCAAACCCTGCCATGAGTGACAGGTGACACAATGATTTAGAGTTCCAATTAGTGGCCCAGAGGAGTCCTGAGTGGCTCTTGCTTTGCTCACCAGAGTACTGGGGGACTGCTGGCTGCTCACTGCTCTCATTATCATTTTGAACTCAGTTTAAACAGGAGGCAGGAGGAGATGTGCCAGTGGACGCCAGGGGCAGAACACACATCTTAGGCATCTCCACTCCCCGTACACCACATAAAAGCGCCTGTCTGTGAATGAAATTTTTATCAATCGGTTGCAATAACCTTTGTTCTACTGAAAATGACAGCTTCAAGACTGCTAACAATAGCAGTTCAGTTACAGTTGTTAAGTGCAGAGAGAAGTTCGACCAGAGGGGGGCAGGAAGGATGGAGGAGGAGGGGGGATTCGCCTGTCTTCGGAGCACAGGCAATTTACTGGTGACTGGACTCATGGATAAAACGTCATGCAGCCACAAATGACCACATGGATTTTGCTGCATCCATGGCTGCGTCGGATTCCACTTGGTTTCACCCTTATGGCACAGAGACCAGTGGTTGGTCTGTTCTCAAGAGGGGAAAGGCGGCTCTCTCATTAGTCGCCTGATTCATATTCCTTCAGAGCTCCGAAGGATAGAAGTCTGTATGTGGAGAATCATTATTAATACACGGGCTGTCAGTCCTTCGCACGAGAGCAGTAGGACCTTTCACAACTACACAGCCAACTGAGGCAGCAACCTGACCTGAGCCGCTGAGAGGCAGCCAGGTCGTCCTTGGCCAAGACACTAAATTCATACCTATTAGTATCTTAATGTAATTGGAGAGCATTTTTTCCAAAAAGCCTCTCGCTGACACAACATTGATCAGCCTGGTACCCATTGAGACTAGATGCAAATGGCACCACTAATTACCAATCACTCTTATTCCTTAACAGTTCATCTAACTGCTGGATGACTGACTGCAGTTTAAAATTCATGCAGCAAGACAGAAAATGAACCTCTGAACCTTATGATGAGGCTAGCCCTGCGAGATAGGAAAATGATTTGTTTTCACCACCCACAAAGGCGGACTGGAATCCATTTCCAATGCATTCATATTTCAGATACAACAGTATCAACAGAATCTGTAGAAACCATAGTCATATGGTTGAAATATTACTGTGAGTACATGCTGGAGATTGCAAGGGACAATGCCTGAATAGGTAACATGTAATCACTTTGTCCCAGTCAAAAAGAGCATGTCCAATTACTAGAACTAAATCAAGCGTGCAGCAGTGCAGTTTGCTCCAACACTTTGCTTGGTTAGCCCCCCGATGGGACTCCAGAACAAAGATGCAGCGGGGAGGCTTAGTCCTATCAGCTGTCCCCTGGGGAAGTGACTTCACCAGCAATCAAAGCCTCTACGCCATCATCAACCACATTTTAAAAGCCCCACTGCGTGATAATGATCATGCGCCATGCATCTGAGAAAAAGTTACACACAAGTAAGAGCCGCGATCACACCTCTACCTTCCTAACAAACCGTCTGTGTTGCTTCCACAGCAGCAGCTTCGTTGTATCTAAAAACTACCACAAGCCCCCCCCTACCCCCCCATCCCCACCCCTTTCAACACACACCAATCCACCATATGAGGTATGTCTGTTCCCATCTGACTACCTCCTTTTCTATCCAGCTCCTGCCCTCTAGGTCTGTTTAATGGATCTGGCAGCCCTTCCCAGCAGTCGCCAAAGAGAACAGGTGGAGCAAATTAAGACACAGTCTGCGGCCCCGCTCAGTAGCTCAATTCACCACAGTGGCCCGCTGTACGACACAGGCAATTTCCACTGAAATGTAATGTTGGCAGAAATGTACCCTCTCGGTCTCTCTGTTTCTCTGTAACTTCAGATTGCTAGACAAGAAATACAATGGGAAAACTGATTGAAGTTACCAAACTAATTTGACAGTTGTAAAAGGGGACAATATGGCTGAACAAAAACTCCTAAAACGGAAACATATATAGGTCAAACATTACATTTTCTCACAATTGGTCTAGTGATATTGATCTAAGGTTGCACTCTATTTGTTTCTCTTATGCTACATTACAAGTTATGGCATATCATCACTATTTGTAAAATACACACGACTGATTACTAATGTATGCAACGGACTGGGCCAGAGAATTAATCACTTAGCAAGGAATTTCTTGTGGTGCAACAGAGCATATCCATAATAAGGCAATAACAAAATGTCTCACCTTGCTTCTGCCTGCCTGTGTACAAAAGCCTTTAAAGTAATACTGGCACCACTTTCAGAACATTACGACCACAATGACGCAAACATTTTACTACGGCCACAAATAACATGAAATATAAATCAATGCAACAACCTTCACAAGTAAAGCCTATACAGTAGAAGGATAAACTAATTCACAGCATGTGGTGTGAGTTATATTCTAGAAACGCATTTGGATCTCCTTTTATCATTATTATTAATAAAACTAGAGGTTTTGTAACAGCAATTACAAGGCGTAAGGTTACCAGGACAATTAACCTACAGCAGTTTTATGAAAAATAAATGTAACCAACAGCATAATTACAAGTTGACATTTTATAATTACAGCAGTGATTAGATAAAAAAAATAGAGCAAAATGGCAACATGTTTAAATAATAATTTAAATAATTTAAAACACAAAGTCATGGACATTTTAAGGGCTGATGTCAGAGAATTTTAAATGTGTTATGATTTTCTATTTTCATATTCTATTTTCTTGATATAATAAAGTTTTCCTCCTTGTCTGTTCTTTCTCATTTCTTACTCGTCTTTCTTCAGTAATGGCTGTGTTGTTTTGTGTAACTATACTAGCATTTTGGCATGTTGCTCTCTCCAAGAGGACATTTAGATCTCTTGAGAGCAAGTAAAGGTCAAATAAAAATAATGACATAATGAAATTAAAGAAAACATGTAACAAGAATACATTTCCATGATAGCAGTAGCTGACCTAAGTAAAATTCAATAGCAGTGAGGGTATGTAATACTCACCATGAACCCAGGGGCACATATACAAGCACCTGTGACAGGATGGCAGTCAGCTCCGTTGGTGCAGCTGCACGACAGCATGCATCCCTCTCCATAGAATCCAGGAGGGCAGGTCTCATTACAGTAAAGCCCTGTCCATCCCGCAGAGCAGGTGCATTCACCAGAAAGCGGATGGCAGCTGCAACATAATGAGAAAGAAAGATGAGACAACAACAGGAAAAGAAAGACTGAGGAAAAGTTTCAGAGTATCAACACTTCATTCGTGAGGAGGGTCAAAGTGTGAAGTCTGCGCCAACAGCAATTCATCCATCTATGTGCCTACGTTCTTGTTTTAGATAGATGAGGTGTCCCTTTTCTCCTTCGTTCTGTAATGACTTCTATGGTCGCTGCCCAACTCCATCCGGAATCAGAGCATTAACATTGCATTAACTATGAATGCTGCTGAGAAATTATGAATGAAGCAAAGGTCGCGATTAAAAGCTAACTGGATGACATGGCTAAGAGGTGTCCAGACTTCAGAATGAGCGCTGGCTTGGAGCTAAGATGAAGCAAAATTGGGTCGGAGAAGTCTTTATTCATATGGAGCTACAGGGGGCTTTGCTTCAGGGTTTGGTCAGAGTGAAGTTGTGTGTGGCACTTCACTGATGTCTCACTTACCTCAACGTGTTGGTGGTATTACAGGGGCAGTACTTGTCACAAATGAGGCCGTAGAGACCTAGGGGACAGAATCTCTCTTGGCAATTAGGCCCTTTAAAACCTGTTTCACACAGACAGGCTCCATTGATATGGTGACACTTGGCTCCATTCTGACACTCACACCTCTGGTTACACAGCTGACCGAAGGTGCCCACAGGACAGTCATCCTGACACCTGTACGAAAATTACAGTCTTTCAAATTGGTGCTCTAAAAATGTCAAGCACAAAAAAAAAATTGACTCAGGAATGGTAATGTGAAATTCAAAAGTTAAAAACGTTAAAGCACGTTATAACACTCGTCAAGATCGTCAAAACATCATGGTTGGAATAATTAGTCTTTTATTCAAAATATTTATCAACAGCAATCTTAATAATAGATTAATTGTTTATGCTATTATAAATATATACACACTCAAATTTAATACATTTGAGATTATTATTATTATTATTATTATTATTATTATTATTATTATTGTTGTTGTTGTTATTATTATTATTATTATTATTATTAT
>JAPMOB010218807.1:1047-14338 GCA_029875015.1 Lepomis gibbosus | reverse complement strand
ACACACACACACACACACACACACACACACACACACACACACACACACACACACACACACACACACACAGTAGAAATGATGTACCGAACAGGAATATTTATAGTGAATTCCTGCTGGATGTTTTCTATTTTCATCAGTGAGCAGGGGAGTTCTTTAGATGTTAAGTTTGTTAAGATTGTTATGTTTTGGATTATTAGATAATATCTGATAAGATAGACTTCCTATTGTCCAGAAGGAAATTTGTCTTTCACACTTACATTATCTGTATAACATACATACACTGTTACCCATACACATGCACACACACAATACTCACAATACATGCGTGGTTTGCACAGATCAACCAACAAATGGTGTACATCAGCATGTACAGTACATGAAAGCAGCAACAATTATTATTTGTTAACTTAAGTAGAGAGATGGGGTCAAAAGAGGATAAAACCTAAACCTGTAATATATTTTCAGTGTTTACTACAAACCATCCACCATGCTGGTAATATCTGATGGAAAGTACATAAAAATGTTATATCAGATAATGCCTCAGATAATCCCCCAGAAGGAAGAGTTTGATATTTTGGGAAATGCGATTATCTACTTTGTTACTGGGAAATAAGAAGATTGAGCAAAGCTAGAACCTGTAGCTGATTAGTTCAGCTTAGCAAAAAAGGGGGAAGGGGGAAACATGACTCCATCAGAGTTTAAAAACTCCACCTACCAGCACTTTTAGAACTCATTAATTAAAGGGTGACTTAAGTATTTTTCAACATGAACCCTATTTTCCCATGTTTTTGTGTGTATGTGACTAATTGGGACAATGTATGTACAGTATGGACTACTTCCACAATGTAGTGTAACATATATCTGTTTTATGAACTGCGTGTCTGTTTACTTCCTGTCAGCTCTCCAGTAGGCTTAGCTTCAATGCCATTCTCCTGCAGTTTCATCCTTATGTTAGGTACTGCTCAAAGTTGGCTTTGTATATATTTTAATAATATTTACTGTTCATTTTTGTTATGGTGTTTTTCTGATAATGTCTAAATGTCTAATCTGCCTAAACCTCAGTGTTTTTAGAAAGTGAGCTAGCTTTGCCAGTCAGCGAGCATAGCTGCTAAAATGATTTATAATAATGCATTGTAGTGAGGGTTAGGGCACAAACGTTTCATAGAGAAGACAAGCACATAATGCAGATCTGTCTGTCTGCTGTCATTAACAGAGATTTCAGTCTGCAAATCCGCACGCTTCACTGATAAACCACAGAAGTGTAGAGTAACAATAGGCTACATGAGCCGTGACATGGGACAGCCGAGAATAGGCACGGGCCGTGAGCCAATTCAATTCAATTTTATTTATATAGCACCAATTAACAACAAAAATTATCTCATAGCACTTTTCATATAGCAGGTCTAGACCGTTTTCTGTTTAATATTATTTACAAAGACCCAACAATTCCCACCATGCGCGAGTACTTGGTGACAGAGGCAAGGAAAAACTTCCTTATAAGAGGCAGAGACCTCAAGCAGAACCATGGCTCAGGGCGATCTGCCTCGAAAGCATAAGCGGAGGTAGCGAAGGGTGCATGGGGGCGGCCGACCCAGGGCCCACACTAGTAGGGGGCCCACTTCATGGGCCATGAAATTGGGCCAGTTTAGCTGAGTTCATTGTCGTGGACACAAGACTAGCAACAGCAGTATATAACTCTTTGCAGGAAGGGGGAAATTCAGCAGCTCTCATCAAATGAAACACTCTCTTTACTCATGATTTTAATGGTAAACCACCACAAGAATGACAATTACCAACATAAACACTATATTCTTAGGACACACATTTTAATAAACATAAATCATAAAGTAAAAATTGTATTGCAAACAAATGGCAAACTTATTAGCGTATTTTATAAGTCCACTGGAAGTGTCTCAGAAGCATTTCAGCAGCGCAGCGTGTAGCCTGCCAAACGTTAATGACTTGTTTTTAATTGTCCTGTTTGTGCCTCTACTACATTCTTCAAAGCTCTCGATGGATCGCTTTCGTTCCTCGTCTTGATGGTGCATTTAGCAACTACTACAGGGAGCATTTCAGAATAATAGCGTTTTGCCTGCTGGATTTTGCCGACATGCTTTTACTATGATTAAGTAGGCCACGTAGTTAAAATGTTTCTTTTTTGTCTGATTTAACTGTGTTTGTCAGTCTGTACCGGGTATTTTATTTTGAAAATTGACCAAATTCTCTTTTTCTGCGTCTAACTTTCTGCCCGGTTCATCTGCTCTGTGCTACTTGATGCCGGATTTCTTCTAGGATGCACTGCAGCGCTTCTGGTGTGAGCACAAACATTTAGTAGAATGACGGCGATCAGCTCTGGCAACAGCGATGCAGATGGACTCAGTGGTCTTTAGGAGTGAGTCCGGGGTTACTTGGTGGCAGGTGGGTCCAGTGATGAAGCTCCGCCCCCACTGCGCTGAGAGTCTAGCTCCGCCCCCGCTCGAAAGGTTTGGGGTGAGGGAGAGAGAGAGAGGGAGAGAGCAAGAGAGAGTAAGAGAGGGCTGGGGGGTGGAGGGGAGCAGCCAATATAATATCCACACAGAAATACAGACAGTAAAGGTAAAAGTGGTACAGACTGAAAATGAATAATGGTAAAGATAATTATGTGATAATAAGAATTTCACGAGTGGCCTTTTATTATGGCCATCCTAAGGCCTTTTATTGTGGCCAGCCTAAGGCACAACTGTGCAATCCCCATGCTGTCTGATCAGCATCTTGATATGCCACACCTGTGAGGTGGATGGATTATCTCGGCAAAGGAGCAGTGCTCAATAACACAGATTTTGACAGATTTGTGAACAATATTTGAGAGAAATATTCCTTTTGTGTACATAGAGAAAGTCTCACCCTGCAAAACAGTATATTTCATGAACAGACAGTACTTGTCTTCTTTGTTCAAACTGATTATCCATCCTCATGTTTGCTTGTGCATAAGGACAAGGCTGTCCTCCCAAGAAAAAAACAACTGAATCAGTTGTTTAAGCAAGTGTCCCAGAATAACATATGTTTACACTTAAGTGATCGAGTCCTGTGATTATAGAGCGAGAAACTCCATATAGGGAGGAGGTCGGGTGGATGGATGGTTGGGTCAACAAACCATCGGACTTCGTTTGTTTCTTGCGTCAAACCACGAGACACAAACAAAAATTTGGAAGACTTGTTGAGGCCTGTTCACATAAATATATCACATATCACATTTATATTGCTTCTATTTTTCACTGGTAAAGGTACCTGGTTAGTAATTTTGGTTCCCGAGCTGCAGCGAATGTGATGCTGAGAGTGTTTTTAAATTTCAGGACTGTCACATTGAATTTTAATATAGTAAGCCAGTGTCATAATCATCTCATGCATGCTTGCTTTAGTAGCATGCTATCTACATGTCTACATCAAGAAAAAAATGACAAATTTTAAATTTATATATATTTTAACATAATACATGTAGAACACAGTAAATATGCATAAGTAACATATAATCTATATGTCCTCTGTTATTTCAGTACCCTATTTAGTAAATTACAATGTGGACTAAACACTGCTGACCAATTACTCATTCCTGACAACCGTTTTGGAAATGCACAGATGTTAAGATGATATCTTGACGGAAGATTAGAGATAATTCAGGACCAAATTGAGGCTTAAATTGAACCACCCAGGAGGCAGGTTTAGCTTCAGATTAATGCTGTTTGTTGAAGAAGACACATTGATTACTAGGAGCATGTCAATGAAGAACAATGAATACTAAAAGCTAGGTAAGCTCTTGATGACAGATTTGACCCATTGCAAGGTTTTGTTGAAATTAGTGTTCAAGATCGTTTTCAAATGCATAAAAAGTAAATGCTATGGAGCATATTTCACTTTTTGAACCCAGTCTTCCATCTGTTACCCAAAGAGGACGGCCTGTAGCAGTTTGTCTGTAGGTGCTTATAACTTTACGATTTTTGGCACCTCTCACAGAGAAACTGGGGGAACCAATAGTATGAAAAGTCATTCACATGGCATGGCTATTTGTGAATTGAGAAGACATTACATAAACTTCCCTGATTCTGCCACCCAGGCAAACTAGGTGGCACAGGTGGTTTTAAATTAATCTTGTTTTCTTTAGTTCAAGACTTCATAGTCCAGGGCTGTTTCTCAATCTGAGTTCTTGTCTGTACGTGAAAAGTCATCAGTCACAAGTACTGTGGACTTTGGACAGCCAGATATCTCAGAGTGCATTTTGCCGCCAAAAAGCGGAAATGCCGGAGGAGAAAACTGTAAGAATATAGTTGTTTAAACTCCAAATATGTGGTTTATTTTTCAAGACAGAGATGATTTAAAAATTTGCTACGATGTTGTTGGAGATGTGAGGTCCTGCCCGCTAACAGGTCCAGCGGTCATCAAGTCCGCTGCTGTTCCAATTGCTGAATGACTGACTGCGTGCTCCTGTTCCTGGGAGTTTGTACTCCCAAGCCGAACTTGCCAAGTCCGAACTTGCCGAACTCGGTATTGAGAAACATCCCAGGTGTTCTAATCAGTAATTAGTCTATGTTTTAGAAAGCCATTTAGCAGTGATTAACTATTCTAAATTTAGGCATAGTCTTAAATAGTATCTGGGAAACTGCCCCTTAGAGTTTAGAATGATATTAGAGAAATGAATGTCACATATTACTGAGATGTTGTTTTCCTAATAAAACCTTCTAGACAAGCCAAAGCACTTACTTTGTCATTAAAATGCACGGAGCTGACATGTTGGAAAATTGACAATTAATAATCTGCCGGATAAAAATAAATAAACTTTTAACTGAATACAATGTGGATCAGTGTTTTCACATCTCAAACAGTTTAATTTTATTTTGCCAGTTATCTTATCATCCTTTTTTAAATAAAGGAATTGCTGCCAGTAAACTATATGAGAAGGCAGCAATTCCTTTCCATAGCCAAAAGCTTTCCATTAGGTTGTCTTCAAACAAAAACAAGGTGCTTCAGTAAGTGCAGCAAAAAATGATATGTGGCTCCTGGTTGTGTGGAAACTGCACATTTGTCTATTGGTAGCCAAATGAAAAACATGTTTGTGTTACAAAGAAAAACACCCATCTAACTTGGCAAAAAAAAAATGAAATATCCCAAACAGTTTTCCTTAACATGAGTCAACTTTTCCCATCACGTAAACATGTGTCTCTCTGTGTCAAATCAATGTACTCCCTTCATACTCTCAGTAGTGAGGCAATACATTATTAATCTGGCAGTAAAGGTCATGATTGACTGAAAAAGTTCCCATTTCCTCCTGCAACCATATATTGATTTAGAGCTGAAACTAAAAATAATGCAGTTAGGCCACCTCTCACCCTGACATTAACTCAGCCTGCATGTGTGTGTCAGGATGCTGAAGTTTGGTCTGACGCTGCAATGTGTACCACGAGTATTATTTAACACTAATTGATACTGTGTGTTTAGCTTCTTTAATCATATAAACATCTCATTGTACTGTTACAGTTTCACAAGACTCCCAGTAAACTTCATGGAAGTGAATCACCTGTGTCCTGGAGTTTTTCGGGAGAGTTTAAATGAATTGAATGGAAACATAGCTCATGACAGCTGCCTCTAAAGGTCAAAACAGTAGTGTTTCTAGCCAACAACAGGTTAAATCTTAAATCTTAACTCCATGTTTGAGTTGAGACTTTCATTTCTTTTATATAAGTGGATATGATGCTGGATTCAGATTTGATTAATTGCATTTGCAACTCTAGCCCTATGTCAGATACTGCACATTAAGCGAGTCAGTTTGGATAAAAGCCAAATGAGTAAATGCTAATTAACAAAATCCTTATTATGTTGATAAAAAAAATTAATTTCCGTTGGCTGAACATTTCCTTCAAAACGTTATTTGCCGTTACAAATTAGTAGCATATGGACATATTTTTTAGGTGACATGGTTGCCTCCCTCAGGCAAAATACCCAGACATCTCGCAGGCTGGAAGACTACTGTATTTAGAGAAGATAGTGGTCGAAGATACTGATAGTGAACTTATTTAGGGACTCATTTCACAGAAGCCATTCTACACTTTTTATTCTGACTTCTTAAAATTCGAGTTACTTCATTAAATGTAAATGTACCTGCCTTTCTGGTCTAACTGTATGGGCATTATCTAGCCTTTTTTAGACACTCAAAGTGTTGCTACACTACATCGCATTCAACCATTCACACGCATTCATACACCGACGTATGACTGCCATTTGCCGGGGGGCAATTTGGGGTTCAGAATCTTGCCCAAGGACACTTCGACATAGAGCCTATGAGGAGCTACGGATTGAACTGCCAGTTAGTGAGCGACCCGCTCTACCTCCTGAGCTTCAGCCACCCCCCATTAAAACTGGACTTATGAAAACACCCATTGTGGATTAAAACCTCATTGTTGTATTCTGTATACTTTACTGTCTGTTCGATGGGGGAATCTCTTGCTCTGAACTGCCTCACAAGGCTTTGCTTTTGTCTAAAGACCTTTTTGGAGGAGTTTTGGAGTAAGGCCCTCTGAGACACTGTACAGCATGTGATTCTAGGCTAAATAAACTTAACCTAACTTAACTTGACTTGACTCGTGCATTAAGGCTGCTTCTGTAAATACAAACATGCTCTTTGTCAACTTGTCTGGGTTAATACTATACAAGAAAATTATAAAACACTAGAAGTCAATTGCATTTTTGTAAGTAAGTTGACAGTCGGTGACCTTTGACCAGGTACATGCTGCCTCCTCTCTGCGGGGCGTCCCCCATAATACACCGCTTTCAGCTTCGGAGGGCTCCGTGTATTCTGTGTGTGTCTGTGTGCTGTGTACATGTGCGTTCTTCATTTGTGTGCGATGGAATTGGATTATATATCTATTCATAGTGTGTTTTGTTCTCTCATCATCATCATCATCATTCAAGATGCAAAAGAAACTAAACTCAGAAACACTAACAAAAACTAAGATCTCTGGAGCCAGACAAAGGGAGCTGCATATGAGGATCTCCTTACTAAAAGAATTTCTCTATTTGGATTCTTCTCATTTGTTTATTCTGACAGAGAATAAAAACATGTCAGAACAAAGATAGATGTGAGAGGCAGTTACAATGTGTTTGCATTTACTAGCTTTAGAGCCACAGAGCTGTTACTCCTGACAGCTCTGACCCACACTTAAAACACACTGCCCTCGCGAATGCCCCAAAGCCTATATTTGCATAATTGCAAACAAACACACACACACACACACACACACACACACACACAGACACACACACACAGCTATCTTAAAGCCTAGTTTGACAGCTGATGATCTGCTGCTGTTCCATCACACTGCGAGCTATTACTTATTATCTTATCTGGAGCTTATCCAAGCAACAGCATCTGAGGTTATGCATGACTTAATACATGGTGAGATGCTCTGAAATGAACAGAAACAAGCACACGATGAAAGCTCAAGTTGTTACATGGGGAACTTGTAAAAATGAAAGCAAATAGGATGAAACACAGAAGGAAGATGCAGGCACTAAATGCATTTTACATATAGTAACTACAGAGACAGGGATGCAGCAGGCGTGCAGCAGATGAGGAGACTCAAGTCTGATGAAATGAAGGTCTAAATATAGATGCGGCAGGGGAAACATGACACTTCACAAAGCGTTTTGAGTGTGGAATTCAACCTTTTTTTTGTGTTCTTGAACACTGACTCTCAATCACTAAATGTAAATGGTGTTGTGTGAAAGTTGTGCAAGGTCTTCAAGCATTCTTTACTGAATTTGACACAGTCTTTCCCATAATGGCTGATAAACCTTTCAGTTGGATAGGATAACTTTCTCCGCAGATTAGTCTTTTTCAGGAACTTCATTCAATCGTGTGAACTTGAAACTAGGCACAAAATGGCAGCCCACTATTACATTGGAAAAGCTGATCAGCAAAGATGACTTGGTGGGTTTGTTTTAAGGAAAGGTCTGTAATTTTTCAGCAGTTGGGCATATTTACAGTTTGATTTTATTCCAATCTGCCCACACATCACAGATTAGGACAGGGACTTTGATCTGACTTTAGTTGCAGCATGTATCTGCACTGGAAACCAACAGCAATGGCAAATAAGCATGAATAAAAATGTATCTGTTACATTTCTTGTGCTATTCAATTACGTCAGAAGTTGTTTTTCTCATGAATTTCTAACATGTTCCTCGGCAGCATCCCACAGTGATACACACAGCAGCAGGGGTTGGCAGAATAAGCACACTCCAGAGAGAAAAATGGTAATTTCAATGCACTGTTTGATGATGCAGACCAAAGAGATTGGGGGCGTTTTGAAAAGTTTGGCCTCTGCAGCAGTTAGTTTGGTCCTTTCTGACAGGAAGTAAGCTTATTGAGACTAAAGACTTACAAAGGAGTGACATTTTCGTCCCCCCTTATCCAGACCTGAATAATATCCCATCTCCATCCTGTGAATTCTGTCACTTTCACTCCAGCTTTGTTAGCTTGACTGACAAAATCTGACGTTACAGCTTTCTTGAATATTCGTGCAAACATATTTAGGAACCCCTTCATGATACATTATTTATTTTATGTTACAGTTTTCCCTTAACTTTTTTATTGTGCTTTTCTGTCGCTCAGCTAAAAAACAGCACTGTGTACTGGATGATTGGCTGGAGAAATCTGACAAGACCGCATAGACAAGACAACGAATGTCTTTCCCAAAAGCCATTTCCTACTGAAATGTGTCCACTTGAAATTTTGAGCAGTAAATGCTCTAAATTTTGACTAAACTGCCTCATAAATGCAAGCGCGTCACTTTGTGTTGAAAAGTGGTCCAGGGACAAGGGGGGCTCAGATTAGGGGTGTTAGAGACACTTAGCTTGAACAAGACAAGAAGATCCTTAAACAGTGTTTTAACGATATCCTCAAAGGCAAGATACGTGGTGGAAATGTTTTTATTTATGTAAAAGGAAACAACATTCAGGTGGCTGGTGACATTTGTATATAGAATATATATATATATATATATATATATATACACTCTGTGTTGCTTTCAGATCCTGTAGATCAACTTTTCTCATTTAATATCATCCCTGCTGAAGCAACATGTGTAGGCAAGATTTAGTCTTCCCTCCTCTTTTGTCATGCTCAAAGGGAGAGAAAACAGAAAACTCGGCCAAAAAGAAACTGTATCAAGAAGTTGCTGAAGTCACCCATTGGTGCATGCACATTCTTGGGTCATTTTCTAATCAGGAGCTTGTTTTTTTTGGCATAAGTTCCTTTTTTGACAATGCACATTTGTTTCTTCTCTATTTTAGTTGCATTGAATGTTTTCTTAATGTGCAAATAAACCTTTCTAAAGGCATTTTCATTTGTTATTTAACTGCAAGCTACATGCTTTAAAAAGTGATGGGGACAAAATCTGTAGCAGCTGTTCTGGGATATGATTCACTGAGCACAGATTGTTATATCATGGACGATCCATCCTCCTGAAACTGTTAACAAGTTGCAGCCTATGACTCCTTCCAGTTTGAAAGTGACAAACAGGCAAGAGGTAGACAGATGTTTTCTGTCAAAGGTTAGGACTAATTAGGCAGCCAGAGCTGCACAAATGAACCGGCATCCCACTGTCCTCTCTCTCGCTGTCATCATTTTCTCACTGATGATTTAAAAAGAAGGAAATGTTCATCTTAGGCCTTTGATCTGGAAATGTTTTTGACCATGGCTGTCCTATCACCCAATCCAACATCAAAACACCCACTTCCTTGACTTTCAAACTCTTTTTAGTCATGAATCATCTCAGTTCACGGAGTAGTCGAGGAGAAACAGAGATCTGTTTCTCTTCCCACCTCTCTGACAGCTCAATTTAATTTCTGTAAAGTTACACAGGTTTTATGCATATTTAAAATAAACCACACTTTTCAGTTCTTCCTGCAACAACTTGGTCTATTTGATGTTCACACTCACAAAGTTTGGGTAAGTAAAAACTTTTTTTAACCTGTGCATTTTAGTCTTTCAGGGGTTTTTTCAGGGCATGTTCCCATTTTATGCATTGAAAAACATCACCAATAAATTTTCAACAATAACTAGATTTCATCTATAGACAAGCTGAGCAACGTGCTCCTCCCTCACCTCCCCCTTGTTTCCAATGTACTGCATGTTTAGAAGGGTAATGCCACCTGTGTCTGGATTTGTGTAGAGCAGAAGCTCCAGATGAGACAAGAAGCAGTAAAACTCAGTGAAAAAAATTATGAATTGTCCTCCTCACTTGATACTGTCTCTGCTCCACGTCAACCTTCGTGGGTGAGTTGTAAGAATAACATGTTATAACCCTAATTTTCCTAATGTCAACACACTGAGCAGTGAGTCTCTAATTGAATTTGCATTGGTGCTGAAACTGAACAGAGCATTTTGTTTGTCTGCACCCTCACTGATGGGTGCCATATGTGCCTAAAAAATGAATATGGATGCAATTGTTCTATAATAAAACCATGTTCTGCTGCAACATGTTTTAATATTTGCACCTTTTTCCCACTTTTGCTGGTGTAGAATTAGTGGTCAGGTCACAAATATCACTAAACCCTGACACGGTTTGATTCATTTCATCTCTCTCTTCTCTAATAAGAAGTATTTTTCTTTCTACTAATAAATTTTCTGTCTTTTTGTTCTCTCACAGTTTCACATCTGTTCTGTCTGTTCCCCGTATCAGAATAAACCAGCAGAATGTAACGTTCTTTTGAATGTCTATGGAAAATGGGTATCTTTCACTTGTGGCATGTTCCTTCAGAATGACACAGTTATTTTTGCTTTTTATCTTCTTTCTAAATGTCCTGCAGTCTGCCTGTAGTGGAAGCTATCAAAACAGAAGTACTTTATGGACATGGAAAAGCAGAAACCTCACCATGTGCTTGATGAAACAGACAAGGTTTTTGGTCTTTGGCATCAAAGTAGTATATGAACACGGACAGCAAATTCATCCATTCATCATTCATGTGTCCCCTGTGAAAAAGTTGACAGCAACTGGTTAGCTTAGCAAAGCACAAATAAAAAAGGTTAGGGTTAGGGCCAATGAAATCATTTTGGTCTTAAAGGGTAATTTTGGTATTTTGGTACGTTGGTATGTTTTTGTCAGGACAACATTTTTAAAAAATTGGTTCAGTATTGAGCGAGCACGCTGCAGACTGCAGCATAATTGTTGGCAATTTTTCACTGTCAGAGTACGTCTGCTAAAGTGCTTTTTATGGAAAAGACCCCTACAGAGGCAGACCTTTTTGTTTAATCAGAAACAGTCTCTATATCGCTCTTGTGAAAGACGTTTTTTGAGGGGGCGCAATTGCCCACAAGGATTATGTTGCAGCCCGACTGCAGCGACT
This sequence comes from Lepomis gibbosus, assembly GCA_029875015.1. NCBI lineage: Eukaryota > Metazoa > Chordata > Actinopteri > Centrarchiformes > Centrarchidae > Lepomis > Lepomis gibbosus. The sequence continues at coordinate 2,965 of JAPMOB010218807.1, read as the reverse complement.
GCAATTTGAAGAAATGTTTTCCCCCATTTATCACATATACCCAAAAACATGGGAAAATAAGGTTGACTAACTTTCTGAGAACTTGCTATACTGTACTCTTTTGATGAAAATCATGGGGCAATGCAAGACACAACAAAGTGTCAAAGCCACATTGATGTGGAAGTTCAATATGTCAACCCCAAAATGTCTGTTAACATGGCAAGTGGTGATTTGACCATTTTTTTTTCTTTATTACTGTTGGTTACTCTTGGAATCTCTATGTATATAAATTATCTCATATTTACTCAGTACATGGAAATACATATATAATAGTACAATTGTCTTCTACAGATGCTGGAATAACCTGTAAGAGTGGTCAATAGCATAGTTGTAATACTCCAGGAGGGTGAGTTTGGGTGAAGGCCCTAGCACCCATTGTACTTTGACGATTGGTAGTGCCAAAAGACTTGTTGTGGAAATGACAACGTAGTGAACTACTGATGTGCATATGGGCTGTTTATCACAGTTGGATACAAATGAGCTGGATGAAAGTGAGTCATTCTTCGAGCTGTGCCTGTCTAATGAATTAGCGGAGAGAAACGCCAGTAGCAGTGCATCAGCTGCCGTCATTACATCGTATTACAGTTTTACCTCTAGCGCTGTCACTCACACTCACATACACACAAATGAATGCTTTCCTCCACCTCTGCTGTCTGTCGTCCTAATCAGACAGCTGGAGACCCTGGGGATGAGTTTCACTTAGAACTAACAACATCCCTGAAAGAATTCACATAATTAAATAGAGAGACAGAGAGAGAGAGAGCGATAGAAGAAAGATTTCCCTCGAAGAAACCTCAAAATGAACAATCTATCCCCTTAATCTCTCCGTTCTTGTGTAACTTTATTGCAACACACACACACACTCAATCCTCTATCCATGACACAGCGACGTGAGCTGGCTATGAAGCTTAACAAGCCACTCTCTCCCTCCCAGGTACTCTTAGTGTTATTATTAAAGCCCAAAGCATGGCTCACTGCAATGTGCCATTGCCTCTTGAAAGGCAGCAGCGTAAATGAGTAACTGAATTTGAATACAGCCTGGAGCTACCGGGCTGGGCTCAGGATCAGAGGAGCCATACAACACAAACACACACAGAGAGCCTACAATAAAGGGAGTGCATCAGCTTGTGCATTGAAAGTGACTAAAGGTGACAATTGAGTTTTTTCAGTTGTGAGAGTGACAGTTTTAATAACGGTTGTGCTTTAGCCTAAAGAGGCTAAATTGCCTTTTCAGGGCTACTTCGTTATCCAACCTGACGTTGGCTTCCTTTTGCTCTAACCAATCACCAGTGACCATTTTCAGTCAACACATTTTGAAAAACGAATCAATACAGGAAACGATTTGTCCTGTATTTTCGGGCACAGCCTTCTCTGAGGTTTCACATGCTTCAAATGAGATGAGAAATAATGAAACTACAAGTCAGGTTTCTCCTCAGCACCTCTTTTCAACCACACTGTGTCCTCCCTGTCCCTCAGACTTCACCACATGCCTTAAGACTTTCCCTCCTGACTGCCACACCCAGCTACACACCTGTTCACACTTCATCACCATCATCCTCTCATCATACACAGTACATACCAGTTCAGCTGGCAGTTCATTCTAGTCGCCATGCGCCCTTTTTGGGCCTTGCCTTACCGTGAAAAGAAAGAAGTCCAATTACAGATATGAATTGCAGACGGACTACAAGTAGGTCATCCCATCAGTGGGAATGAGTAAAAGGCAAACTTCACAATTTGATATAGAGAGGTTTTTTTGTCGCCCATGGTGAACTGTCTGACCTGAAGCAACATTCAGCAGGGGGACTACCATGTGAAATCTAGCTATGACATGCCATTCTCCCAGCTGTCCTACACAAGTTCTCTGAGGATGTAAGCAGAC
>JAPMOB010218804.1:0-10077 GCA_029875015.1 Lepomis gibbosus | reverse complement strand
GAGCTCGAGCCGTTCGCTCTGCATTGGGATATAAAAAGGACACGCTTCAGAAAGAATAGGCCTTGGAGCACTGTAACAGAGGGAGGATGAGACGAGCATCAAAGCTCCTGGGTAACAGTCAATGTGCAGTACAGCATACATACACAAAGGCACACATTCTCAAAGCGACACGTTGCCTTTGTGTGCAGCAACACTGAAAAAAGTAAGTAAGAAAGAAGGCCACGGGTCACACATATGATCGTCACACACACAAACAAGACTTACTTCGTCTACTTGGTGTTAACAGTAATACTCGTCAAGGTGCTGCATTGTCCAACCAAACTGGTTTTCTTTGTAAAGAACATTCTGTATTTCTACTATTAACAAAACAGACAATGGTTATCACCAGGATAACTTTCCAGAGTTGCAAAATCCTGTTTCATAGTATTAAAAACTGTATGGTGTTTGATAAACATTCAAATTCATAGATCATATAGGACTTTTTAAATATATATTTCATTGTGTCAGTTAATCTTCAATATTAAAGCCAGGTGAAGTAACTTTTTAAGAAAAAACACAACCTTCCTCTTACAAATGAAGAGTAATTCATAGGAGATAAAACAAACTCTTACTTTTATTTGATCCTCTAAATCATCAAAACATATTTTGGAGGCCAAAACGTAACAGTTCTAAATATCCAAGTCTTATCATTATTAGGATGATTATTAGAATAACTGGTAAAAAATTCCCATGCTCAGTCACACTCAAGAACACATACGGGTACACACACAGACACACAAAGCCAGTCTCATTTGGACAACTTAACAAGCAGAGCCTACATAGCCTGACCAAGCTTAGAGATAGAGGGGCAGACACTGAGAGCAAGTGAAAGCGAGCAAGGAGGGCAAGCTGCCATAATGAGCTTGTAGCTATCGATGTATGCCCTCAACTACTATTACTGCCATCTTTGCCAGCTAATGAACTAATAAGCCAGTGAGAGGGCAGCTTCCACACTGGCTAACTGACTGACAGACTGAGTGACTGTCTGTGTCTCCCTGTCAGTCTTTTTGATCTGTAGTCCCAGAGAAAAAATGAAGAGCTGCATACCAGGATTGGACAAAACATAGATGGCAGAGAAGAGGCAGAGAAGGAGGAGGGGCTGAGGAGAGAAGAGTGTGAGATAAAAGAGAAAGAGTTGGGGGTGGACAAAAATGGAGAATGAAGGATGAGAAAAGAGGGTGAAGGAGGGGGGAAAACCCACTGCTGCATTCATTCCTGTAGCCTGGAGGTTGCTCTTCTAAAAGCCTGTCAAAATCACCATGTCCATGCCTAGCGGGGCTTGAAAGCCACTGGATGTGCTTACAGTATGTGTGTGTCAGTGTAATATTTGCAATTCTCCCTCCTTTCTATAAAAGATGGATGGAGGGGACTACGGGAATACATATGAAGGTCATCTGAACTAACCCTGGGCTCCTGAGTTCCTAATGTTGACACACCGCTCTTACTCCTAACACAACAAATATTAGCTCAACTCCAAGTCAGGCCAGGGGAAATAGTCTTCCTCAAAGGAATGCAGACACACACTTGAACATCTGCGTGTCCATGAAAGCACTCATGGGACACACGTATGTGCCAACACAGACACACACATACACACACACACATACCCCTTATCCAGCTCTCACATCTCAAAGGCGTGAGACGAATACACAGGCGCACATCATATCGCCGACTTCAGGGAGAGGAAAAAGGGGAAAACAAGTGCACGGGGGTGGGCAGACAGACAGCGTCTCAGATCCTCCTTCATTGGTCTGCTACTGTGTCTGGTTCTTTACTATTTCCTTAAGTCTACATCAGAACTGTAAAGAACTTAGAAAGAACCACAACAAAGAAAACAACAGCCTTCTTTACATTCCAAGGATGGGTACTTACTGTATATAAGGCACTGTGCTTCACAACGTTTTGGGAGGTAGGCTGTTTTGGCTTCCTGTCGAGAGTTAGATATGAAGATCAATACCATTATCTGTCCATTAAATATGGTGCGGATTAGCTTTGCTTAGCATGAAGTCTGAAACCCAGGAGACAGCTCTGTCCAAAAGTTACAGAAATCCACCAACCATCACCTACAGAGCTCATTTATGTACACATAACATCTTGTTTGTTGGAAACAAACAGTACATAAGCATTTTATAAATTGTTTATAACACACTAGAGCAGCCATAGCATTTATTTATGTCTGTTAGCAACTACAACTCCCCCTGTGGACATTCTTAACCAGAGGCTGGTGTATAAACAGATAATCAATGATAATATAAGAAAAATATACAATTGGGGGACTTGAAAAGATGCAGTTTTACGGGAGGTTATGTTCCAGACTATTTCTATAGGGAGCCATATCCTCTGCTTCCATGTCTTTATGCTATGCTAAGCTAACTATATGCGGTAGCTTAAAAGCCAATAATCACATTTTCCAAAATGTCCAACTAAATCAGCTGCTTCTCTCTGTACGCTATATCAGTGTAAACTCAATATATTAGGGGTCTGGACTGTTTATCAGTCAAAACATGCAATTTGAAAATTTACTTGGACTTAATTGATAATCAACTTGAAACATGTTGTGCTCTGATTTACTACAGTCACTTTTGGTGGCACGCTTGAGGATCTCTTTGCCTCTTTATTTGTTCAGGTGTACTGACTTTCATAATGCATACTGCAATCATCTTGTTCTGTAGAGGGTATTGTCTGCTTTGCTCTGTCCTGTGAAAGAAATCACTTCTCGTTATCACAGCCAGGCAAACAAGTATCTGCATCAAGAACTCAATAATAGGTGAAAGGGTGAGAGAAAGGCCGAGTCCAAGAAATAACCTGTTAATCTCTAATTAACAAAGCAAAAGGTGGGAGATTGACACTTTATCGGCTCTACTTGGCCTGCCACAGATCCATACACAAGGTCAATACAGAAACACATTCTTGCAGGCAGCAACTGTGTTGTTAAAAAACCAAACTCCTTCCATAAGCCCAAACCCTTCTTCCTCCCACTACCTCCTTCTTGACCTGAAATTTCATTACTGGTTTTCTTAACAGAATAATCTTGAGGTTTCACCTGCCATTAGCAGCACACAAGAGAGCATTTTAAGCTGGATATTTCTGTTTGAAATGTAGTAAACTTATCAATATCCATTTTTAGCTGCACAGGCCTTCGCCTTTTGTCAAGGCAAGATATTTTCTAATGCAGTTGTTCACCTTTTGTGATGATGATTTAACTGGGAGAGTGGCATGCCCATTTGAGAAGTCAAACTGTGAATCACGTAACATTACCTTTGGGAAAAATGTATAACAAGTAGCGCACGCAATAATAAGAGTCAATTTCTGCATTGACAATATCAGGGGATTTGCTGTTGGAGCACTCTCAAGGCACAGAAGAAAATACCTGCTCCTTTTATAAAAAAGATAGAAGACTGTCTATATACAAATGTTAAAGAAGATGTCATACTACAGTATGCTATTTCCACATTGGTTTCTGTTAATCATTCATTGTTTCTAGTAGTACTGGCACACCTCCACAACAGTTACAGACAGTGTAACATCCATTGATATCCACTCCCATTATCTGCAGATTCTTTTCATAATTGCCATAATTGTTAATTTGAGACTACTACTTAGTTTAAAGCTAGCTATTGTACTAGCTGCTAATGTGCTGAAAGTCCAAGTAACAGTTTTTCCAGTTGCCCAAATCCTTCCAGCAGAAGACCAACTGCTGTCTTCGACCATTATTTTAGTGTGTTTAGTTTGCTGCAGAAGAAGAAACATCCGGTCAACAAGATAAAAAAATGTCTGCAATAAAAAAAATAATGGTAGGCTGAAAATAAAGATTATGCTCTGTAGAAATCTGAAAATATCTTCAACAGGAGTCTTGGTTAATGAGAAGCTTAGCGACTATGTTGTTCCCAATTGTTCTAATATTGCAACAGATCTGGTTTCACACCTCTGGTTGGCGTTTTCACCATGGCTATACACCGGCAGGGGCTTGTTAGTGTGACATTTAGAGCGATCTACCACACCAAACAAATAACTAATTTTCTCAAGAGTGACGTTGAAATAATTAAAAGTGATGGGCATACTATACATATATAGTCATTAAACTATCCTGCTGAATGCATTTTTGTGTTCAGGATATCATTTAGAGAAAACATTCAAATGGGATTTTAAAGTGGCAACAAAAACGACCTCCCAATTTTGCAACTATTGCAACTGAGGGAGGAGAGAAAGGGAACTCCCTAATGTTTGACAGTAGGAAAGTAGGAAAGGACAGACAGAAGAAGAGGAGTTCAGGAGAATGTGATGGCTATATAGGACGATAAATTGGCTTCCTTGAATTCATGCAGCATTGGCCATCAACAGAGCAGACAGCTGCTGCCTTCATGGAAAAAGAATGAACAACAGCTGGATCCGGGATGGTGTTGTTATTAAAGACAAAACAGGACAGGGGGAGTTGGTGACATCCAAACATTCAATCTGTCACACCAACACCTGCTGATTACTGAACAAACTTGCAGTGAGATAAAAAGAAAAAAAAAGGTCTCTGTGTGTCATGGATGTGGGCGGTGAGCATTGTTTGGAAAATGTTAATAGGAAGAACAGAAAGTAGCAGCCACCTACAACACTGCAGAAGAGGATGTCCAAACTGTAACTCTAACAGGCCTAAAAAGGTTAGTGCGTGTGTGTGTGTGTGTGTGTGTGTGTCTGCCTTTGTGCTCTTTGAACCCACTCTAACTTTTATTGCCCTCCCAGGGATCATAATAAGGAACTAATTGATAGTCTTTGAGCCGCGGGCTGAGGAGAGGGGGAGTTCCTGCAGGAAGTCAACACAAATCAAACTCTCTCTAAGCCCTTAAGGTCTGGAGCTACTCCAGTGGAGTTGTGGTGGGTAAAAGTCGGTGTGTGCATGTGTGTGTGTGGGTGGAAGAGAAACACAGACATAGAGCAGAGAGAGGAAATGCGAAAGATAAAGATAAAGAGAGAGCCGTAGTCTGGAGTTGACATTTACTGTCTTCTACATCTCTGGATGTCGCCTCCTCACTTAACCACGAGCTCCCACTTTTGACCCAATAACTCAAGAAAGTTCAAACAATGCATTTCAGCTTATACGAGACATGTCAATATTCTACCTATCTAACATATTTACAAACATGTAAGTAACTTTCATGAAGTCCTCTCTGGTGTGTAGAAAACGTTTCATGACTCACAGATTTACGATACCAAAATCTAAGAAAACACGTCACATAAAGTCAACCCAACAGCAACAGCTTTACATAAATTTGTGACAAGATGTCTCCCTAATATTCATTTCAGAAGCTTAACACTATACAATATGCAATGGAAATTTCATTCCACCCATCAACTCTTTTCTGTTTCTCCCTGCTCCTGAAAGGTTAGATCACATTGCTTTGGTAGGTGAAAGGCCCCCTTCAACAACCTGAGCACAAGCTGACCATGTGGGTGCGTTTGGCACCGATTCATATCGTCTCCTATTCCAAAACAAACGGCCGTCTGACACAGAAAGGCATACGCCGCATTCCACAGGGCTCAAGTCCCTCCATAAGGAGGCTGGCAGTAGCAGAAGGGGTTTCCAGCTCAAACTTCCAGGGGTGTCTGCACCATACTCTGCTGTGTGCAATGTGTGGCCTGCGTAAAACTGAAGGTCGACCACTATTGGTTAAGTGTGCCCTTAATAACTAGTCAAGCCTGGTGTATATTGTTTATCTTATCTTGTCAGCAAATGGCATGAAAAGACCAAAACCAAGAGTGAACTGATCATACTAACAAATCTGTGTAGCCAAAACCTGATATAGCTTATTCCTCTGTACTACAGAGCTCCATTGTTTACCGCAAATTATTACAAACACATAAGCGGACAAAACAGTTGCACTGGCTGACTTGTTTCAGCATTACAATAAACATGGACTCTGTAGTTTATTTTGAATCAGTTCCATATACACAATCCCCAAGAAAATCACAGTTTATTCCTGTTTGAGTAATGTTTGCTAAAACCTACAGTGCCCAGTGGAAAAGCCTTCTTTAAAAAATAAAGGTTGCTTCTGGTCAGAAAAAATGTCACACACTCTCAATAACAGTGTTGGGCAAGTTACTCAGAAATTGTAATATAGTACTAGTTATTGCTCCTTAAAAACTTATTATTACTTTACTTATTACTGGTTGATAAAAGTAACTAGTTACATTACTACTTACGTTACTATATTACCATCCAGTGTTTCACACAGCGGGATGTGTGTAATGTTGGACAGGTTTGTGCAGCGGTGTTCATGAGAGAGAAAGAGAGAGAGAGAGAGAGAAAGAGGGAGTGAGCCAGGAGGTGCTGCACCCCCCTCCCTACCCCCAAACAAAGCAGTCTCTCCTGACTTTTTAACTAACATCATAACAGCAACAAGGAGTGTGGTTTTTACAAAGCATATAGCCTATGCCTAATGTTTCTTAATGCCACCGGCTGAAATAAAACAAAAAATAAAGTAAGTAAATCCTGACTATTAAACAGAGGTTTTACTGCACATGTTTATAAGAGCAGCATTCAGTAGTTGCAAAACGTTGCGTTAACACCACTCTCTCCCGATGAGTCCAAGCATCAGTGACAGAAGCTGCCGGAGTTTTTTTCTGTAAGTTTCACGTTGCTGTGCTGCTTCAGCAGATACTTCAATTAATCAGATGTAGAATTGTTCGCGGTTGACAGCTTTTTGCTGGTCTCACAGACTTTACACTAGACGACAATGTTGTTTGCATCTTAGACTGTGACACAATATTGGCAGTAGCTACTTACAGCTGTGGAAAGAATGCTATCAGTGGACATGAACAACAAAGTCCGGTCCCGCTGAGCAGTCGTACAGTTGTGGATTTACGTCAAGGATGGTGCGTTCTGTATTGAGTAACGCAGCGTTACTTGCCTTCGTAACTAGTAATATTACCGTTTTAGAAAAGTAATTAGTTACACTACTTAGTTACCGGGAAAATTAATATGGCCAACACTGCTTATTTTGGCTAAAATGTTCACACTCAGACATTCACAGAAACAGAGCAATATGGGCTTCCCGTAACAATCTTCTTTTACTTCCTGTTAAATGCGAGTCCAAAAACTAGTGTTTTAGCTGTAGTGTGGTCTGCCAGCTCCTGAGGAAAAACATCTGGGCCTCTTAACTTGCTAGATGCTTGAATGTCTTCAGCAGCTACTAAGTAGCAGGTGGCGTACGGTCAGCTTGCCTTCTGGAAGCTGCAGTTTTATATCATGGGGTCAGTGACAGCTGCATGCAAATGACCTCATAATCAACTGAATTATAACTGTATAAAATTGGAATTCTCAGCTACTTCCCAACATTTGTCTTTTTCAATTTCCCACAAATAAACATAACCATTCAAGATAAAATCGGAATCTACTGGCTTTTGTGAGGCCTGCAAGACTTTAACACTGCAATGCAGGTGAAAAGATGAGTTACCCTTTTCGCTCCTCTGACACTTCCCTGCACACTATTATTAAAAGGATGAGACCAGCCTTTTACGGGTGCATTAGTCAACGGCCTGCGACTGCGGGACAATTAAATGCAGTAGGCATTTCTGCAAATGTTACTGCTCAACGGACTTGTCGGCTTGTTACTGCTGAGCAAATACACCAACCTTCTAAAAAATAGGACAGATAAACTACCTCTTCACTGCACAACTAGAGCATTTTCTGCCCAAAGACAGAGAGCATCAAGAACTGAAACTTGTGTCGGTTGGAGGGATTTTTGGTAGGAAATAAAATGAACCATCCACATAATTCTTTTAGCTGTACTAGCGTTGGGGGTCCAATCTAAAAAAAAACATGGTTAAAGTAAAGAGCTTGAGGAGGACTTACTGAGTCATCCCTAGCTTTATATTACTCTAACTAATGGGTAAAATTGTAACCCTGCCCACCGTAACGTGCTGCTTTTGAACCAGCACCACATGCTCCTCTGTTCCTTCCTACAGACCAGAAGGACACAACATGGAGTGGCTATGATTTCCTCTTTTGCAGTATTGCTTCCCAACAGGAAGACAGGCAATTTCATGCTTCCAAGAAAAACAGACACATGCTGAAGAACCACTGATGGGCAAGAATGAACAATGGGGCACATATCACTCTCACCCTTACCTGTGTTTAGAGGCTAATGGAATATGCAACCACCACCAACACTCAGAAAATAAATACAAATAAAAAAGAGCAAAAAATTCTTGTCATTGCAGCATTTGTTTTAGATGTCTCTGTGAGCACGCCATTGTATGAATATGGATTTCTTCACATGCTGCAACACATTGCAGCTGATTGACTTCATTTCAGACCACTAAATATTTCACCACTCTAATTAAAGGCTGTCTGATCCTGTCAAGTGGCTGTCTGGAGGGTCTGATCAGATTTAATGTAAAGTTAATGCAAACCTTCTCGCTGTGAAATTTCTCCCTCAGCGCTGCCAGAACTCATAAAGAAGGGAACAATGTGGAGCTCATGTGGCTTTAACATGGCCCTATTTAGAGAATACCTAAGTGCTGTGGTATCCAGCCTCATGGACCGTAACTGGCTTTCTTTCTGCCTTCTGCACAAGAAGGAGCTCAGCACATTCCCAAGCCTGGAGAGCTCTGCTGCTCCCTTCAACAAATTCCGCCCTCTTTCTCCTCCCTCCTGTACGCCTCCCTGCTTGCCTGTCCACCGGTTGGGAATTGGGGAAATTCCTCAGCTCCGTTAAACAGCTTCTGATACATAAGGCAAGCCTAGATTCTTTGTCAGCTGTGAAACTCTAGACACTGGGAAATGGGCTTCACCTTCCAGTCGTCTCCGGTGCTGAGGAGGGAGATTTGCTGCAGCACGGCAGCTTTTTCCCCTCCAGACAGGAGAGAAATATGAAGCTTAAGAGAAAAGCTGAGTTCTGTAGAGAAGAGCAAACGCAGTAAGAGAGAGAGAGAGAGATTTAAGTGTGTTATATAAAACAGGTTTCATATTCTGTATCTCAAACACTCAAATAACCCGAAAGCACTAAGGCACAGCATGGGAACAATTTGGAGTTTCTCCATTTAGCTGGAAGTGATAGCACGGCCCATATCATGAATACCACATATCAAAGGCTCAAACCACTCTCAAGGACTCAAAATGGAGTCGAGCCATTTACACAGAAATCTGAGCAGCTGTATGAGTAAGAGACACTCCTTGTTTAACAAGAGCTGATAAATGGAAATAAGTTTTACAAACATTTAACCCCCCCGCCCACTGGAAGAAGAGAAGATACCTTCCTGGCCTCATACTGACCAGTCGCTGGCTGTATTGTACCTGTCGCTACTCCCAGTGTTTGAAATGGGCCGGAACGCACCGGTACGCAGTACAGGCACCTCGACATTTTACTCTTTGGCACACCAGGACATTTTCTTGCATACTTCTACCAGGCTGCCGGTACTCTTCACTGCCCTCTCCATATCAGGTTCTCTGATACGTGATGATACGTGACGCTCACCTGTTCCCATTCTCGCCTGCCTGCTAAACTCTGTCGGCAGAGAGAGACGAGGGAGAAGAGAAGCTCGGGTGCCTTTCAAGCAGCCGTGTGCTGAATGTAGTTCGTCAACGTCACTTGTCGTGAACCGACCAATCACAGCCTGGATAGGGTGGGACATTTAAAAATATTGACAGATAGGTGTCATCTACACTGATAACGCTGAGGACAGGTCAGAATCAGAATGTCCATCACTTTTCAAAGCTTTTGTTACAAAAATTCTGAAAAACAGCTTGCAACTAGAAATGTTGAATACCAAATGAAACAATTCACAATAAGAAAACATGCCATGCAATTGAAATATAGAAGAAACAAATTTGCATTGTCCAAAAGCCAATTACTGAATTATATTCCATCATATTTTGAATTGTCACCTTAATTTAGTTTCCCTTTAAATGCCCTTCAAATAAAGACATTCCCTCCATAACTTGGTGCAGAAAATGTGTTCAGAATGCAGGCAATTAAGTGTTGTATGCGCAAAATGGTTAATGTTATAATATTTGTTAATTTCATCTTGTGGCTGAGGATAGTGGGGGGG
>JAPMOB010218803.1:0-16960 GCA_029875015.1 Lepomis gibbosus | reverse complement strand
CCCTGGTCTAGTGCTATGGAGTGCAAGCCATATAGCATAGCATAGCATGTAGGAGCATCCCCAAATATATCCTTCCACATGGAGCCCCTTACCCTGTCCAATTGGTCAAATAAAGGAACAAAGTTTTTTTGCAGGTCTCTTTTAAAAAGGAAACCTTTTTAGCCCAAGATGGACCAATTATGTAGAATTTAAGGGGTTCGTAGATTTCCCCTTAATTTACACATTCATGCTTTTACAGCATCTCATCACTTTCTAGATGGGCCTTCACATCAAATAGTACATTGTCAAAGTTAAAGAATCTGGCATTTATCTCTAAGATTAGCCGTGAAAGTCTGCCAAGAATCGTGGCTCCAAGATTTCATTAATTTAAAACATTTTTGGGGAGTACTGTACAAAAGTTTTGTTGGGGATGTTCACACAGATCCTTAATAGAAACTGAGTTCCTTCAATAACATGTACAATAAAGAAACTTTCGACTTCAACCTGCCAGCCCGTCTGCATGGAAAATATACAGATGAAGATTTAAAACAGCTGCCATGACGTCTTTACCTCAGCTAAACCTTCCGTCTATTTGCGTTTCAAGTAACAATTCAAATCCTCAGACAAGGTCAACCATTTCCATAAGAAGGTAAACATTTGCCTAATCAAAAGATTCAAACTTGCTTCGTCTGCAGACGAGATTCATTTCTTGTTTATGGAAAAAACACCCAGGCCTGGATGAACACATGCATGCAGGATCTGACCCTGCAGACACACCACCTGAGTGTATGTAGAAAACACACCTACATGCTCTCAGCCTACGGGAAAGTCTTCTGTTTTCTGTCATAGTTTTATGTTGTGATTAGTTAAATTGACACTGTGCCCTGCATCATAGATGGAGCCTGAGACAAAGAGGTGGCTGTAAAATAAAAAAGTTTGTAGTTTGCTTTTGAATAGAAAACAGCAGCTGTAATTGTTGTAAGTGTTGATTCATGTCAGTTAAAAAAAAAAAGACTAGCCTAGACATTTTTATGAATTTTAAATGGAGTGATCAAACTCCCAAGATTTTGGGTGGAATGCCACTTATTATCATTATTTTATTATCATCATCATTCTTCAAGAAAAATGGTGGCTGCTACACAACAGAAATGATGATTCTTAGCAAAAGTCCCATACAGCGAGCATAGGGTAAGGGTTAATTGTATTTTAGGTGCGAGAAAACTAAACTACTTCTGGAAATATCTGTGCATTAATCATTAAATATGAATAGAAACTTTAGTCTACACATATCACCATTGTGACAGTACCTCCAAACATTTTGGCCTTAGGGAACAGATGAAAGACTAGAAGGAAAAGAAACATGATTTTATGTAGCAGAAATAATATTCATTATATATTAAATATTTTTCTACTTTCTTATCCTGTTTTATCATCTTGAAACCCATTGTAGAGGGAGTACCAGTTTGGGAAGCACCTGTTGGCCACAGAGTGGCAGACTTTGATGGCCTTTACTATTAAAGCCTACTTTTGTTTTTTGGTTAAATAGGTTGAGGTGGTCTTACCCCCACCCATACCACATATTTAACTCCATGTCCATTCCCAGCCCTCATGTGTCCAGCCACCCACCCAGCCCAAAGATGTAGAACGATAAAAAAAAATAAAATAAAACGGAGAGTGGGCTTTTACTGAGTATTCAAATTAAAACACTGTCCTCCTTTTCAAAGTAACGTTAATGCGCAAAACACAGATGTTTAATAGTGTATTATTTTTTGTGAAATCATATGTTTTGTCACCACTATAAGCCACATGATTAACAGAAGACAGAGAAAGATTAATAGTGAAAGCCCAAAATTTGTGTAACTTAATGCTTTCGCCATATCTGACATGTTTGGTCGTTGTGAATCGGGGTGGTAATAAGTCTCTAAATGAAGAGAGGAAAGGTGAGTTGAGCAGCAGCAGCCGCCCAGGTGATCTGCTGCTCTCGGTGGATTTTAAACACTAGTGAAGCTAAACACTCAAAAACACAAAACACGCAAACGCACACACAAGTACATTTATATATTTAACTGGACTTACTCGTATCCTTTGTAGACAGATAAAAAACGGTGAATCTTGTCTTAATTCGGTGTCCGGGCGTTTTGTCTCCGCATGTTGTCCTCTGCTTCCTGCTTGTAGAGAGCTCCGGCTGCGTCTCCCCGCCCTTCTTCCCCCGCTGTCTCACCTGTTCTGACCAAACCTGCAGGACCGGTCCGATTCACCTAATAATCTACTTTAAACAACAAGAAAGGGCTCGTTAAAAACAACGCGTGGCATTAAAGGTACTCTGTATTGCGGAAGTGGGAAGTATGTCCTGGTCATGTGAGCACAGGTAAAGGAGTGTAATTGAATTCTTAATTAAACCAGGTGGTGGTTTACAGGGGAAATGCTGCCTGTCTGTTGCTTTCAAACATGTCAGTGTTTTGTGGTTTACCTAAATACTGTGTTAATCATTTGAGAAGAGCATTTGGGTTTAACGTGAAAATCATTTAACGGGGCTGATGCAAATATGTATATTAAAAGCCCTTAAAAGCATTTTGAGGGATGTGTCACATATTAGTTATAAATTAATAGCCTTTGTCAAGCAAACTGCTGCAACTACAAGGCACACGAAATATAAAATATACACTTGAATATGAATATGATTTGAAAGAACAACATATATAATAACTTTAAAAACAAGCTAAAATTTAACATAACATAAAATGATATAAAGTACACAATAGCAGTGCTGCTGCAGTGCAGTGAGAGATATGAACGTTAATAAAAGGTACTACAGAAACATTTAAGACATTCTCTGTTTTTCATATAACATTAATAACTTAGTTTTAGACGTGGCCTAATAAAAGATCTCTCAGTTGAATTATGCATGTATGTGTTTTTTGCCTTTTTTATATACACAAAAAAGCTGAACCATAAAGAGCCTAGATATCAATGCTGCTTTTGGTGAGGTGGAATATAAAGCAGAGTCAAGCAGGGCATTGAGAGGGAGTGTCCAGAGGAAAGAATGCATTGCTTATTTGTAGTACTAAAGTGCATTGCCACAAAAGGAAAAAATTAAACACCTTGGTTGTCTTGTAATAATTACAAGATCAGGATCTTGTAATGATCTTGTATGAGAAAAGTTAATGAAGTCTAACTTAGTTAAGGTATCAGTCATCACTGACCTACACTACAGGAAAAGTGGACAATGATTGCAGTTTTGTATTTGATCTGATTTGATCTCCTTCTCTGTATGAGACACTGGGAAATATTGATGTAACTTAATTTGGATGGCATTTCAACATTGCACAGGTATCTCAACGCTGACTGTGGTCAATCCAGCCCCTGCTTTGTTTTGCTATGCGTGTGTTTTCTTGGCATTACGGTAACATCCCATCACAGCAAAAAAGTGAGCTTCTGGTGAACATAATGTAATATTCAAGAGGTGTGGCAGAAATTAAACAAATAAGATGTGTATCTAAAAGGTGTGTGTAAAAAAAATTCTCTGAATTCAGACTGATGATTGGCAAACACTCCTGTTTCCACTGACTCATTTCACTTCACAGTGATAGCGGACCACCTCAGAGTGCCTGTCAATATCAGAGCTATCTGATATAGGATTTCAAAATTACAGCCCTATAAATTGTCTTATATTTCACTTCAGAGAGATAGTCATGACTAGAGCAGACTTTCAAAATGTATACACACATATAAACAACATTTATCCACTACTGTTCAAAAGTCACTTGGCTATGTTCTTTTTTTCAAATGAAAGTCACATTTTCTGTCCATTAAAACAACATCCAATTGATCAGAAATACAGTGTAGACATTATTAATTTTGTAAATGACTGTTGTTGCTGCAAACGGCTGATTTGTAGATCTACAGAGACATACAGGAACCTATTGTAAGCCAATATCAGCCCTGTGTTCCAACGGCACATTGTCTTTGCTAACCCAAGTTTATCATTTTAGAAGGCTAATCGATAATTAGAAAACCCTTTTGCAATCATGGTACCATAGCATCAGCAGTTGTGGGTTCCATTACCGGCTCAAAAAGGCCAGAAACAAAGAACTTTCTTCTAAAAATCTTAAGTCTATTCTTGTTCTGAGAAGTGAAGACTATGCCATGTGAGAAATTGCCAAGAAACTGAAGATCTCATACAATTCTGTGGACACCAGTAAAACTAGGAAGTTCATAAGAAGGACAATTTCATGCAGGAAATCTACACAAGACAGACAAGAAATTATGACACAATTAAATAAAATAGAGGACAACATTGAAAGTATTTCAGAAAGGAAAGGGTTATTTAGTTTTTCTAGACGACCTGACTGGAAAGGCAGGTTTAAAATGAATGGACACTGAGGGAGAATAAGACGTGAACCCAACATCGTGGATGCCAACTACTGTCAAATCTGAAAAAAGAAGAAGCTGACTTTATCTATCCCTGCTTATACTAATATACTATCTCTCAGGCTACTGGCTCCATCCAGAAAACTCTGCTATCCCCGCTGTGCAGTCCAACAATTACTCTTTCACCCATACCCCCAGACTGTCCGGGAGGTGGGATGGGACTGGGCTCTTAATTTCCAACAAATGGAAATTCACACAGATGCTACATCTGAATTAATATGCCTCCTGCAAAGGTCTCTGTGATTGTCATATACTGTACACCAGGACAAGTGGGTAACTTTATGGACAAGATAGACACACTGCTGTCTTCAATCCAAGAGCGTGGCTGTCCATTACTTGTCCTCAGGAACATGAACATTCAGTTAGACAAACTCAGCAGACTTACTGTTTCTAATTCAGTCCTTTGATCTAACATGGGTTCTCAGCCCCCCGACCCACAAAGCTGGCAAGGTGCTTGACCTCATTCTTGTCCAAAACTGTGCCACCGAGTCCCTAACAGTCACATTTCTACACATATCTGACCATACCATGAAGTATCGTCCAGTCTCACTTCTACTATCCCAAGTTATTAAACGGGCAGTCTTCAAACAGGTCTCAGAATTCCTCTCACGGAATGACATCAGTGACCACTCTACGGAAACGGCTCTGATGTCTGTAACAGTAGGTCCCTAGGTCAGTTAAAACTGCAGCCCAATTCTTGGTTCTTATCCTGCTTGATCTATCAACTCCCTTTGACACACTAAATCACAGGATCCTGCTATCCACACTCGCGGCAATGGGCATCTCGGGCAAAGCACTCCTATGGTTTGAATCCTCTCGGGCTGTCCTTACAATGTTTTGTGGCAAGGACAATTATCTTCCTTCCACTGCCTTTCCACAAGGATGCCCCAAGGCTCGGTGCTAGGGACCTTTCTCTTCTCAATTTACACCAGATGATATGCAATGCCACCCATCCTTCCCGCCAGACGACCCCACTGTCTCGGTGCGGATCACGGATGTTTCTCGGATATATCTGCATGGATGAAAGATTGCCACCTTCAACTAAACCTCTCTAAGACTGAACTCTAGGTCATTCCAGTCAAGCAAGCAATCTATCCACCACAACATCAAACTACAGATTGACTCCTCAACCATCACTCCACACAGGGTGGTGAGAAACTTTGGTGTCATGATTGACCAGCTGTCCTTTTCAGATTATGTTGCTGCTGTCTCTTGGTCGTGCCGCTTTGCTCTATACAACATAAGACAAATCAGTCCCTACCTTACTCAGTATGCCACCCAGCTACTGGTATAGGTCATGGTTATCTCTTGCCTCGACTATTGCAATGCCCTCCAGTCTGTGCGGTGAACCCCCTACAAACAGTTCAGAACACAGCAGCACTTCTGGTTTTTGATCAGCCCAAAAGGAGTCATGTCACTCTATTACTCAGTGACCTCCACTGGCTACCCATGGATTCCCAGATCAAATTCAAGTCACTAATGCTGCACACAGAGTGACTATTCGGTCTGCATCCATCTACCTAAACTCCATAATACAAGCTTAGGTTCCTTCTCGACCACTACGCTCCTCCAATGAACGCCGCCTGACTCTGCCATCCCCACACACAAAGCAATCTCAGTCCCGGCTGTTCTCATCTGTGACACCACAATGGTGGAACCAGCTACCACACACCATCAGAGCAGAGGTGTCCCTCTCTAACTTCAAGAAGCTCAAACACATCTCTTCCAAGAACACTTTCTCTTATAACACCTCTATCTCCTAGCCTCTAACATGTATTTCCTTTCCTTCTACAGTATCCCCCTACAATTATCTTGTATTGATTGCACTTTTTTGTTAACTCTTCTTCTCTTTTCCATAGGTTTTTACCCCATTGATGCCATATGTGTTATTAGTTCTTACTAGTATTTATTGCTGCCCTTACGAGCCAGGCATTTTTGTGACCAGACGTCACCATTTTCTGGGGACAGTCCCCGGTTTTGGTGACCTGTCCCTGTCCGGAGCTGTCCCCGGAAATGTCCCTGTTTTTAACTGTGTGTTAATCACAGATTGTATAAGGTGTTAACAGACCTGAAATCAGATTTTACATGGCCAGAAAGACTTGACCGCACAGCAGACAGGTGTCATGCCGAAAAGTGATTGTAAGCCGAAAACTGATCCGTTGGAGCGCAGGCAGCATGTTAAAGCTGTATCTTCCAGTCTCTTCACATCTATAGCTGCTTTTATCAGGATCAGACAGACATAACTTGCAAACAAACATCACTTTATGTCCATAGCAAAGGTATGTCTTTGTGATACCTTAAAGTTTCTTTTAACGGAATAATTTCAATTGGGCCAAATAAATTGTGCAGTTTATAGCGTAACCAGGCATCACATTTATATGATCAGGCAATAAATAGAAGCATGTTGTTGCCGATGGAATATGTGTTTGGTAGGCCTTCTGTATGTTTAATATCCTTGTTTACATTTGGAAAATTGAATGTAGCCTATGATTAACATGGCTTACTGCTGAGTTATACATAAAACAAAGACATGATCTCTTTTGCAATGATCCTTATGACTTATTAACTTGACGTACTTAACTTGCTGTGTAACAACCAATCCAGTCCTTTTTACCTGTGGAAATACCTTTCATATGGCCAATACAACCCATGTAATGCAGTATACCACTTGCCAGAAAATGAGTGCAGATTCTACTTATTGACTGAGAGGTTATTTCTGCCTTGAAATTACTTGATTATATTCATGAGGGTTATATTTGACAGATTATAGCTCACCTAGTATGTTTTACCTCTTAAAATACCTCTAAAAAAACAACACATAAAATGCAGTAATCCACTAGCCAGAAAGTGATTACAGCCCCTACTATTGAGTGAAAGTTAATTACTGCCTCACAATGACTTGATTTCATTCAGTAGAGTTAAAAAACCCAAAATTGCTCCCCTTTTTTATTTCATTTATAATCATATATTTTTTACATAATATAAGCTGGGGGGGGTTTAATACTTTTCGAAAGTAACTTTGGAGGTTGGGGCCTGCTTTGCTCTGAATTTCTGAATGGGCGAGCAGAGGCTACTGGCTTTAAATTGAGCATGTCAGGTGGTTTCTGCTACTGCTCCTCTCTTTTCCAACATTGTTTCCAAACCATTAAATCACAAACAACAGTCAAATAGCACTCAAGTCTCCTGACTTTGGCATTAAATGTATTGTTCAGAAATAGCAGCCAGCATGCAGCACTGTGTTTACAGTGAACAGCTGCTGGAGTTACTAAATACTGGGTCCAAAGTTGTTGTTTTAAGTTTTCATCACTCAGTTTTTACACAGAATCAAAGTCGGTCTTCCTCTCTCCAAAACAAGCGGACCAGCTGATTACAGCTGGTAATAAAGCGTTAAACATCTCGTTACTCTGACAGTCGGGCAACACAGACGTGACTCTGGCCAGCTGATTTGTAGCTCTTGTTGACTGAAAATGTTTTGATAACCTTCCAAACTGTCACGAGTTTATGTTTGAGTTGCTTTCTCCTTGCTGGAGTTATTTTATGAACATGATGGCTTCATCCCGTTTGTTATTAAATTTGTAATGATCTTTATCGTGTGTCTCTTTCTTATACTCCCACACAAAAAAGCTGTTTTTAATGGTCAAGCGTACAGGCCTACAGCCTACACCAGCTGGTTAATTAGCCTAGACCATGGTGGAAACGCGCACAGTGGGATGAAAAGAGTTCCTTGAAAAGAGATCTAGGGACTAAAAAGTCCCGGGTAGGCCTACTTTTGGTCGAAATATGGACCACCAAACCAAAAATGTCCGCGGTTTTCATTTCAGAAATCTGGTCACCTTAAGGTATTGTCACTGCTGTATTGATGCTATGGTGATGCTGTATGTTGTTCCTCAAATGTAAGTCGCTTTGGATAAAAGCGTCTAGCAAATGAGTAAATGTCATGTAATGTAAATGTAAAAAGATGATAATGAAGAAGAAGAAGATGTATTTTCTTTATAGAAGAAGGGCACACTGGAAATAGATAACGTTATGGGGAAATTCCATAAAGAAACACCTAGATAACATCGCAAAATGACAAAAAAGGAATGGTGATACTAACGTTACACCAGTGGGAGGCAGCAATCACAGCACAAACAGTGCCGAGTCTGCCGGAAAGAAAGAGGACGAAGAACCCGCCTTTCCTGTTGTCTGTTTACCAATCAGGAGCTCACATTCTGAAGCAACTCTGTACCTGTGGTGTGGCCCAGAAACAGGACAGCTAACTAGCTAATATAGTGACAGAAAGCTAAAAACACAACGCTTTATATTTATAAAGTTGCCCATTTTCCTATCCTGAACATCACCGGGGTAACCAGCGTACACCACAGCTGCAAACTGTACCATGGTGGGTGTTAAAGTGATCGGGAGTGACCCGGACTTCCAGCCGGAGCTAGCGGCCGCCGGTTCCAGGCTTGCCGTAGTGAAGTTCACAATGGCTGGGTAAGCTTACCAAACGAACTTCGGGGCATAGCACATTAGTCTCTGCTTTCAACGCGAGACGGGAAAACGTTCAGAGGTCGTCGGTTAAGCGTTCTGGGGTAGCTGAGTTGAATATCTGACAGGAGTAGCTTTCATCGTTGGAAAAGCTAGGTTAGCATGCTATCATTAGCAGGTGTTAGCTAACGAGCTGTGTTGCTTACAATGACATAGCAGTATTACAGTAACTTGGCTGATGAGGTGTCATAATGTGCTGGTTCATTAAGTGGAGAGTGGGCTATCGGCCCTAGTCTGCGATCGTCACCAGCTAAAAGCAGAAACTTTACTCCGTTTAAATGTAAAATAAAAGGTCTGTCGTATTTTACTCTTGTATGTAGCCCTACTTAACTTTATAACGTTGTCTTTACACTTGTAAATACCGGCTTAGTAGTACATATCTTGATGGCCCGGGTATTTAAAAAATAAATAAATAAATGTTTGTTCATGTTTTGTGTTAATGTTAAATATCCAGTATTGGTAGAGTTATAATTAGTAAGTTTCTTTTTTGTGTATAATACATAAATAAATACTGCCCATAGCATAGAGTATGTCATTCACTAAAAGCTGGAAGGATAGTATATAACTTTTACATGGTCGGACTCTTAATTTTGTTTCTTGTCTTTTACCTGGTGTACAGTAAAACTACCTTACTCTGTGCACCACCCAGCTTCTGGTTCAGGCCAAGTTTTCTCTCACCACAACTATTGCAGTGCCCTCCGCGTGGGTCTTCCAGCCTGTGTGTCCCTTACAAATGGCTCAGAACTCAGCAGCACTTCTGGTTTTTGATCAGCCCAAAAGGACTCATGTCACTCCATTACTCAGTGACCTCCACTGGCTACCTGTAGCCAGCCGAATCAAATTCAAGTCACTAATGCTGCACACAGAGTGACTATTCGGTCTGCACCCATCTACCTAAACTCCATAATACAAGCTTGGGTTCCTTCTCGACCACTGCGCTCCTCCAGTGAACGCCGCATGACTCTGCCATCCCTATACACAAAGCAGTCTCAGTCCCTGCTCTCATCTGTAACACCACAATGGTGAAACAAGCTACCACATGCCATCAGAGCAGGGGCGTCCAAGAAGCCTTTAAAAACTCATGTCTTCTGAAAACACTAACACTCCTAACCTCTAATATGCACTTCCTTTGCTGCTCTTCTTCTATCTCCTGACAATTCTCTTGTATTGATTGCACTATGCATTAACTCACTTCTTCACCTAGTTACCCTGTTGATGCTGGACACACAAATAGCTCTTACTAGTATACTAGTAATAGTATTAATTGCTGCTCTTACAGGTATCTATTGTCACTCATAGATCCCTTACTTCTATTGATGCTTTTCTGATGCTTGTATGTTTTTCCTCAAATGTCTGTCTACCAAACGAGTTAATGTAAATCACCCCAACAGGCCAGAAACCTCAAATTATTCAGTTTACTATGAGATACAACAAAGGCATGCAGGAAATCCTCACATTTGAGAACCTAACTAACCAATGTTTTTTTCTTTTTAATAAATAACTGAAACATTTTAATTTAATATTAAATTATTGTCTATTTCTTTTTATTATCGGACTTATTGTTTCAGCTAACAACTTGAGATACCAGAGCGGATGACTAACAAGCTCTCTTCTGCCTCCTAAGGTGCCGGCCCTGTGTCAGAATAGCTCCAGCGTTCAACATGTTGAGTAACAAGTACCCGCAGGTCGTCTTCCTTGAAGTAGATGTTCATGTCTGTCAGGTAAGGCTGATCAGCCACATTCACCACATGGTTTTCCCAGCACAGTAGGAGAAATGATTCAAGAGGAACAACAATTGGTTGCTGAGTCACTTTCCTCTGAAAACTGAGGTGTAGCATTAAAATGAACATATCTAATGTTGTGATTTTCTGATTATTTGAGCAGTGTTAGACCAGAGCTTAAGTCAGGTTTGAGAACTTTACCCATTTAGACCAATGACATCCTTGTTTTGTGTCTTCTGGTGTTGAAGTGATATAATTTTTTTCTCCTTCTTGCAGTAAAAGTTTACCTGACAAGCTTTACTCACTTAATGTGTTCAAAACAAGCTGCACTAGAAACGTCAAAAGGGGAACGCTGTCATTGAAAGTGCGTCTTTTTTTCTAATATAAATTTGAGAGATTCATATAATTTTATTAATAAGGTAACTGGTGGACCAAACTTTCCCCAGAAGTCAATGTAGAAAGTAAAGTTTCTGAAGGGCTGGCATTATTCAATATTTTTCTTATTGTCAACAAATTCCATGTAAAGACCAAAACCAACGATGTGGTAGTTGGTAGTGATGAGAATTACAACTCTTAGTGTTTATCAGCACTAAATGACTTATATTGCTAGACCTAATGTCAATGACCTGGACTGTAAACATTATATAAGGTCAACTGTAATTGGAAACAAAAAAACATGTTCCACAGTGAATTGATACAGGACACAACTTTGTTCCATATTTTTCACAAGTAAGGAGATAAATATTACACGTTACAGGATATGTATGACAGAAGGAAAACCTCCTTCTCTGTTGTCTGTCAGCCCGTCTGTCACGTTATGTTTATAACCAAACGGGAGCTAGGGTGGAGGCTCGTAGGAAAAAGCATTTTGTGGCTCTCTCTTTGCTCACAAATCTATACTTTTAGTTTTAAAAAAGTGAAGCACTATAGTTTTTAACAAATCTTAATAAAATGGGAGGAAGTAGTGCTATTGTTGGGGGCTATTTACAGCTGCGGAGTAATAGAGGGTGTTTCCATCAGCAGGAAGGTGAATGTCAATGTTGGTGTTGGTCATAAACACTTGTTTTGCTGCTAAAACAGGGAATGTGGCAGGTAAATTGGCATTGAGAAAAATGTGGACCCAACCCATTAGTGTCTTTCTGGGTGTTGCAGACTAAGTCAAAGCAATCTCTATGCTGAGACAGAAATATAAAATAGACACAAGTCACCATGGAGATGCTGGTAAAGAATGAGAAACAAGAAGCCACACGTGAGGAGATCCAGCACAGTCCTAGACGAGGTCTCGATGACGCAAGGCTAATTTCACAAAACCATCTGTCTCTCACAGGCGACGGCTGCAGCCAACAACATCTCAGCCACACCAACGTTCCTCTTCTTCAGGAACCGGGTTCGGGTGGATCAGTATCAGGGCGCGGACGCTGCGGGTCTGGAGGAGAAGATCAAACAGCACACAGAGAACGACCCAGGAAACAGCGAGGACTCAGACATTCCAAAGGGATACGTGAGTGGACAATGTCCTGACCCCTCTCTGTTGAAGGATTTCAGTTGTATGTGTGCGGGATTTAATATAAAGTTTAGAGGTTGGCTACATTTCTCAGGTAGTCCCATTCTCTTGCATTTTTTAAAATGTATTACTCTTGAAGATGCAGTCCTGGTGGGAACAGCCTCAGCACTGTAGAGAGTAGGAAATGGTATCTGACAGACAAAAAGAAAACACAAAGTATGTGTCATGGATTTAGAAACAGAAGAAAGTCATGAGTATGTATTGAGGATCACTCTGTTGTGACTCAGGAAGTTGCTTGAAAAGGACATGCACATATGTGAATGTTACTATAAGCCTGAAATAGACCCAGAAGTTAATTTTGTCTTCTTTGCTTGCTTTCAGATGGACCTCATGCCTTTTGTCAGCAAAGCCGGCTGTGAGTGCCTCAATGAGAGCGACGACTGCGTCTTCGATAACTGCTTAATCAAAGACTCCTCCTACCTGGAGTCTGACTGTGATGAACAGGTAGGAGCTGTTAACTCTGAAGACCCTTCCCCACCTGAATGTGTGATCTCTCAATCACAGAATGAAGAGGAATGTAGTCAGTTTGTGCATTATTTGCATAATGTTTATTCCTCAGTGGCAGATTGGAAGAATGTTTGCATGGTTTTTCAATTACTCTAATTTCAACACAAAACAATCCACTTCACAACTCAGAATAAACATGACACGCACACAACACGAGTACTCGGTAGTTGCGGGCATTCGGTTTGATCTCAGCTACACACCTGTAAAGTTTCATGACTGTGTCTTGCACGGATGTGACGCTATCACGCTGACAAGGTACTGAAAACTGCTTCTGTGGTAGTTCCCACTACAGTAGTGTCTGCAGGACCACATTTTGCCGTGATGACACACACACACACACACACGCACACACACTCTCTAACAAGGTGAAAACAATACCAGCCACGCTGTCACAGCTGGTAGCCAGCCAAATGCCTCACAGATACTGTGTGTAGCTGCAAACAGGTTTTTTATTTCCCAAACATGTTGTGTTCCTCCCAGCTTCATTTCAGTGAGACCACGGTCCGCTGCAACGCGTGGTCTTCAGGCGAAACAGTAGATGCTTTTTAAACCTTTACCGCAATACATTGCAACATCATCTAACAATACACTGCTTTGGTCAATCAAATGGATGAAATCAAACATGCCGGGTAAAATACTTTGTAACATGTAGCAAGAGGCTTTCTTCTGATTCACTGCTGCTGTGAAAACTTTGAAGAGTTGTACCGCCCTGCCTCGTAGGCAGAAAAACATGTGGTGGCTTTTGTTATTTGTCTTCTACGTGTAACCTTACTGCACCTTACTGTTTTGCCTAAGTCTTCTTTAGGTATGGTATCTTTATACAGTATCTTTTGTATCCTTTAAATATTATCTAGTTGCTGATAACTATCGCCTTCAACCAGCCTGTGAAGCTCTTCTCTATGAAGCTGCTGTCCTCAGAATTCGGTGAGTTTTATATGCTGCTCTACACTTCATTCATTTAAATCTCTCTGGAGGTGTTGCTGTGAAAACCATTTTCAGTTCCCTGATCAATAACACCTATCCTTTATCTCCTGCCTTCCTTCCCTCCTTCATTTTTCCTTCCTTCTCTGTGAAAGCCCAAGCCCCTAAGGTGGTGAAGGTGTTCATCAATCTCCCTCAGTCGATGGGTTTTGACGACGCAGAGCGAAGCGAAGCCACTCAGGTTCTGGAGCTGACAGAGGAAGACTACAAAGAAGACGGTTTGATTCCTCTGCGCTACGTCAAGTTTCAGAACGTACAGAGTGTTACGGTAAGATCACCAACAACATGGCCATGGTTTCCAAGTATTGAAATGCACTGGCTAATGGATTTCAGTCAAGCTGATCAGACGCTCACATCAGCGGCAACAAGAGGCACCCAGGAGTCATCATTTCAAAATGTGTTTCATGTTTCAAGCAGCGGGCAGGACACCGGACACCATATTTACCAATTAGTTCAGAGTAGGAAGTCTGTTCTGAGATATCTGCACAAATCAGAGGAGAGAGATGTATTGATGAAAATGAGTTTATCAAAACATTGTTCCAAAACGATGCGATTGGACAGAACAGACTGTGATGTGTCACACAGCTAAATCAAATGGTTTACTTTAATATATATTCTTATATAATGCTAACAGGGGCCATTCTGCAGAACTTCAACATTTTCTACTTGCATTTTTCTAATACATGACTTTTACTTGTAATCAGTGTTGGGCAAGTTACTACTCAGGAACTGGGAACCTTTTACATAATCATACACATACATACATACGATTACTTATTCTTTATTTACTCAATATTAAAAAAATTTAGGTACATTACTTGTTACCTACTATATTACTTTATAGCCCCATCCCTTCATAAAAAGTGATTGACAGCTAATGTTAGAAATGACTCTACTTTACTGGAATAATAATTAACCTCATGAATGAGGCTACTGTTTTGCTGCACGTGCATTTATAAGAGGAGAATTCAGTGTTTACAAAACATTGCTTAACGCCACTCTGCTGTCGAGTGCATGCTTCACTGGCGGCAGCGGAACCATCTAGCGGTGAAAAAACCCACAGGTTTATCTGGTTTGGGGTGTTTACTGAAGGTATTTGCCTTTTTCTTGTCTTACCAGTTGTTTGTCAAGTCGAACCAAGGAGACGAGGAGACGACAAAAATCAACTACCTGACATTCATAGGCACTCCGGTACAGGCCACCAACATGAACGACTTCAAGAGGGTATGGACCGGACACCGGGGTTCATTCATGTTCAGGGTTCTTTGTGTTCTTTGTGTTAGTACTCATGACAATTGACAATTTGATTTTGTTGCCTTGTAGGTTGTGGGAAAGAAAGGAGAGAGTCACTGAGCAGGAGAACCAAGGGGAAGATGAGAAGAAGAGGAAGAGGAGGCCGCAGATACACCCAAGGACTTTCCCTCTGCCAAAGCTCCACATACTCTACTGTCACACACACACACACTCGGCCTCCAGCTGACCTCCTCAAGCTCTGTATGAATTCTCCGTCTGTGGAGACTGGCTCTATAAATGATTTGTATTGTAATTCTGAGGAAAATCACTGTAAATAAAACACAATCCTTTTTCAAAGGCATGTGCGTTGTGTCTGCTCTCTGTGGGAACTAACGTTGGTGGAGGAGTAGTGGTACTAGCTGCATTGAGTGTACGTACAATTGTAGTATTGCAACACAGACAGTAGCAGCAGTGTCAGAATTATATGTAACAGCTTTACTTGAGTATGAGCACACATTCAATGCTGCATGACCATCCTGGATGGCGCTTAAACGTTAGTGTACAGAGGTGTGAAGCAGAGAAAACACGTGCAGGGGGGAAAAAATTTATGCAGGTGTTCTGATTTACCAATAAACAGAATACATGGTGAATAAACAGAAGAAAAATGTAATCAATATTTGGTGTCAAGATCTTGACACCATCACTGATCTTCACTGTCAAGATCTTGACAGTGAACGCTTAGCTTTTTCTAGTGCTGCGAACCTCCTTAGGGATAAAGCATGGGGAATATCTAGCACCTGATTAAATATCTGAAGGATACGGGATTAATGGAGAGGATGTATGTTTTCGTTTCTTTCTTATTCTTATTTTTATTTTTTTTTAAATTGGTTTTGTATGGAAGTATGTTAGTCTGCGCGTCAGCTGTTCCACACTCCAGTCCGTTAGGTGGCAGTATGCAACTAAACGCTGACCAACCACCAATCAAACCCCCCGCTACAACCAGTAGCAGCAGCCGCAGCAGCGTTCTCGCCCTCCTCCTCCTCCTCATCGGGCCGTGGCCTTTGGCTGTGGCTGAGCTGAGGTAAAGTTGCATGTCCGCAGCTGAACAGACACCACCGGCAGTCGAGATTCTGGAGTTTAATTTCTATTTTCTGAATAACAGTTAACGTTATAGGTTTACTCTCCGTAGCAAACTGTCGTAGCACTTGGGCTGACATGGAGAAGAAGAAAACGAAAGGTATGGAAGACGTCTCCGCGGGTAAGAAGAAATTAGTCAGTTAACCCTGTAACTTAACTACATGAAAACGTCTCGCTTTTTAATTGTCTTTTTTTAGATGATGTAGCCTATATGGTGCGTTCGATACGACGCTGAAGTTAGCTTTCGATTTGGCAGTTAAGGGAAAATTTAAGGGGAAAGTTAAGGGGTATGGAAGACCTCCACTTTAGACTTGACAGCTCTTTTGATCTGGACCTGGTCCAAAGTGGTCTACATGCAAACAAGGCGGTGAAATGGCCCTTTTGTCATTTTCACAATTACAACAAAGGTTTCACAAATCTGAAACTGATTTTTAAAAAAGATTTTTGATGCATAAATGGCATACTAATTTATTTATTGAGTCATTTATTTATTTATTTACTTTTGATTTTGGCAGTTTCGGTGCTCCAGCCAGAATTTTAGCTGGACAAGGAAAAACTCTGCTGTTCGATCTGTCTGGAGCTACTGAAGGATCCGGTGACTATTCCCTGTGGAATACTGCATGCGTTGCATTAGAAGCTACTGGGATGAAGAGGATCAGAAAGAAATCCACAGCTGCCCTCAGTGCAGACAGACTTTCAGACCGAGGCCTGCCCTGGTGAAAAACACCATGTTAGTAGATTTAGTGGAGGAGCTGAAGAAGACAGGATTCCAAGCGACTCCAGCTGATCACTGCTACGCCGGGGCTGGAGATGTGGCCTGTGATTTCTGCACTGGGAGAAAACTGAAAGCTCTCAAGTCCTGTCTGCAGTGTCTGGT
>JAPMOB010218800.1:0-23003 GCA_029875015.1 Lepomis gibbosus | reverse complement strand
CACACACACACACACACACACACACACACACACACACACACACACAGACAAACATGGAGGAAAAGCGTGTGCAAGAAAAACAAAAGTGGACAAAAAACAGACTCGTAACTTATTTTTCACTTTTGGCTCTCTTCATTCGAAGCACAATCAACCTTAAAGACCACAAAATGTCACCGGACTCCGTTTATATTCTGCAGGTGGAGGCAGAAAACATTTATTACAGCAGGAGTGTGGCGTTCAGGGACACACTGACTGGAGGTTTTCTTGGGTTTTGTGGTACATTCAGAGCAACATGGGGCGCAGCATGGCTAAAGCTTTTGGACAATTAAACTGATGCTGAGTCTCGGAGGAAAAGTGCTGATTGCCAGAAGGGGAAAAGGAACACAAATATAACAAATCCAACACCATATGTTCCCTTGTCATGTGCTGACCTGGGATCTGTCTGAGGAGTACTATTTTTAACACCTAAAAGCACTAAGCCAATGTAAATTGAGATCACAGAAGTATCTTTAAAAATATTCCCAAACAACATTTCCTAGACAAGGTACAAATCAACATTGGCAGAAAATGAAGCTAAATCAGTAATAACAAAAAATTAAATATTAAAAAAAACCTTTTTGGCAGCATTAAAGGGAAACTTTTCTCCAGAAAATATTGATGCAATAACTACCTTATTACACAATAATGCTTTGCAGGAGATAATTAAAATCCTAATAACATAATTATTCTCAATTTACTTGTGAAATGTGACCATTAGCAAATAATCTGTTCACATTATATAATTTATTTTGTTAACAGGAGGGCTCATTATTCAAATTCTTATTATGTGAACAGTTTAGTATGAGTAAGTAATTAATGCAATTAAGCAGTAATTAAATTAACAAAAACATATAAATCCCCATATTACAACAAGATCACTCAGACATATTAAGCTGTGAAGCATGACACTTATGGCACAAGCATAATAATATACACACTCTGCTCTGGAATACCTTAAGACAATATATAGCAAACGTTTAGGCAGTACAAGCATTTACATACCAATTATCTACAGCGATATAAATATATTCTCTGATACTGGATTCATAAGAATAAAAAGAAACAAAGAAAAGAAAAACATTTATATATACTTGAGCTGTTTTTGTTAGATCATAATGATTTTTAATTAAAAAAATAATGAAGCACTTTAGTGTAATTGCAGGTGTAAGCAAGGGGAATGAATGATAACTGTATTTGAAAATATTATACACTTCACTGTAACATAATTTTACATAAAATAATTCCCATCTCGTCACATCGCTGCTGCTCAGTGATTATATCATTATGTATTTGTATATTAGATGTATTTCTATATTAACTCCTTTCAAAATAAAGTAACTTTTGTCACACAGAGGTAGTTCTAAACTGTGTCAAAAGATGACAAGATACACGATATTCCTAAAAGAAATGGTAAAAAAACAATAACATAACAGTAATGAATAATAACTTTAAGTAGATTAACATCTTGGGAATTTTGCTTTTTTGCTGAGATTTAGATGAGACTACATAGCTAAGATAAGATAATAATAAACTTTCTTTTCTACACTTTGGTTTTTCTACAGATTAAACTGTTAATTGAGTTTAACAGGTGTTTGTAGATGGATTTTGGTACCCTTGGACTAAGCCAAGTTAGCAGTTTCCCTTGTTTCAACTTTTAAGGAATGATATGAATTTACAGCTAGCTAGCAGCCGGTTAACTTGATAGCTTAACTTAGCATAAGGGCTAAAAACAGGGGGAAAGAGCTAACTTTTCTCCGTCCAAAGATATGCAAATCTTTCATCCAGCACATCTAAAGCTCACAAATTAACTAATTATTTGTTTAATCTGTACAAATACTAAAATGTTAAAACAACAATTTAGCATTTTTGGCTAAGCTAATCGGCTGCTGGCTCCAGGGAGATTGGATCAATATTTACATCTAACTCTTGGCAAGAAAGCTAATTATTTCCCAAAATGCCAACCCATTCCCTGAAATAGAAAGCACAAACTCAATTAGATGCTTAATAATGTTTGTCATAAAGTCTCACATTGCAGCACGCCTCCTTTCAGGTTTAAGCGCTGACAATATTTGTAACAAATTTGAGTTTGTACTGACCAACAAATGTAAAAATAGCATTGCAAACTGATTTTGGAATATAGAGAGATATTCTCAGTACCAGTTTAGAAAGAAAAGGGACAAATTACTGTATGTGGGACGATATGGATTATTATATCGTATACGTATTTGAGTGTTCAGGGGTCATGAGAGCACAGTAAACTCCCAAGGGAGGCTATTTTGGTCTGATCTATTTCCTTACTGGGTCGATGTTAATGAGATGGAGCCTGGAAACTCCCGGGAAGTGACAGACACTTTCGCTTAGCTTCACAGGCTAAAGTATTGACATTTTACAATGCAGGTTTCCAGTGTGTAAACCAAAACCTGAAAAAAGGTGTGCTTAACACATTTTTATTTCTCTAGACTGTTGTCTAAAAAAAGTCCAGCCTCCATTCTCTTTCAAAAAACATTATTGAAGGTATTTAAAGAGCTTTTTTCTGAAGTTATTAATGTTTACTTTTTGCTTTTACTTACTTTGTCCATTTCTACTCTAAATTGCCACACATGGCTGTTTTCTACAGTCAAAACCAAACCTGTTTTGTACCAGCAGCTGCTCCTGAACTGTGTTTTTGTATTTTAAGGATTTTTTTACGTTACATTTTTATACTGGGCCGAACATTTTAGGTTGAGTGTTAAAATTACTGTTTTCCAATATAACCAAATAACAGAAAATAAGAAAAAGAAAAGAAAAATATTTCTAGGAAGCTCCATTAGAAGAGCATGCTTTGTATGCAAAAGGCTCTTGAAATCTTCAAACAAGAGAAACAATTTGGAGTTGGTGTGAGATTAGAGCTGAAACTGATTTGTCTAGTAACTAATATGTCAATTGTGAGAAAATGAATCTGCAACTTCTCAAGTAAGTAAATTATCTGCTGGTTTCAGTTAATCAAATGTAACATTTCCAGCTTTTCTGGCTTTTATTTTTATTAGTAATCTTAATATCTTTAGAAGGGCTGACCCCGAATAGTTGAAGATTCGATGCTTCGATGGGCGGAGCCTGATTCGACTGTCAATCTTGCAGTTGAAGCTTTGCAGCGAAACAAGGATCATGCCATTTTGGCGATATGGGGGTGCTCAACGTCTGATGCCACCATGTGTTGGTAGGGCAATTTCAATATGTCATCTAAGGCTCTGGGAAATTATATTTTTTTACTTTTCAATAATTTTCAACATTTTATATACAAGTTCATTAATTCTGAAAACAGCCAGACAATTAATTACTCCCTAAATAAGATAATGGCAGGTTATTCCCTGCAAAAGTGACTTGAAAATTCTCAAAACAAGACAAACGTCGCAATTTCTGGTGTATTTTTTTGTTATCTCTAGGACACGTATTTTAACATGGAAACAGCTGGATTCAGATAAAGACTCATCTTTCCTGGCTTAAACTTTAAACCTTAAACACAGATCCTACAAACCTGAATTCACCTAATAGAGATCTGACTGAAGCATTTGGCACAAGCATGGATACATTCTTCATTCGCTCAAAACTCGTCACATCATCCATCAAATAAAATCAGTGCCTTCACTCGACTCTGTAAAGCTAATATAATAAAGCTAACTGTAATAGCTGCAACCTGTACCAGTTTATTATGACGGCAAAGGTAACATCTGAATAAATGCAAACTGCTGCACATAAATGCTCTGAAGGGTGTAGACCCTATAACACTACACTGCATATTCGAACACTTTTCCCCTGAATATCCTACAGTCATACATTAGCCAATTAGAAACTGCATCCTTAAAACACAAAGATTCAACTTTGTCAATTGGCGAGACAGAGTAAATCTTCACTGCATTGGTGTGAAAAGCTGAAGAGCAGATGTGGGCTCAATCACTGACTTAATGTGTCTGCTGCAGCACAATGGGACCAATTTAGATGTTCAAAAAGTGCTATTGCTGGCCGCAAACATGTTACTGCTTTTACAGATGAACTGAACCCATAAATAACACATCAAGGGCATCTAAAACTGAAAAATAAGTTTCCAGGAATAATGTGGCTCCCATGAACTTCTATTTTAACACAGGACTGCCAATAGTATACGTGATAAGACATTCATTTAAATTCTCATTTGTTTTCAGTGTCATTATGCTGAAGGTGTGGCAATAAAAGCTACGAAGTTTTGCTTTTTAGCATCCACATAATTTTGTGTGGATGCTATGAAGCCTGGTATTAGCATTAGTATGGCACTAAAATTTTAAAACATACAATAATTGAAAGTATAGGAGCCGTGGCTGGCCAGAGAGCTGAACCCATTAGTCTATTAAATTAATCTGCAGCTATTTTAAGAATCGGTTGATCGTTTTTATGAAGAAATTTCCAAATTCTCTGATTAAACTGCTCAAGTGTAGCTAGTATAGTTTCTGGTTTCTTTACTCCTCTATGACAGTAAACTGAATTTCTGGACAAAATTTAATAAGATTTTGTCCAGAAAAATCTTTAAAAAAATAAGATATTTGAGGATGTTGCTGGGGGAAACACTGCTCAACATTTTTCTTCATCAATTTCTGGACAAAACAATTTATCGATTAATCATGAAAATGATATAAGAAGATCATGAAATTAATCGATGACAATCATTAGCTGTAGCCCATCCGCTTGGTCAGCTATAGCTCCTGCTGTGTTGGCTGCACTGCATTTGAAGTTGCCACTGCTTACACTTCTATAAATTAAATGGAGTTGCCTTTAAATCAAACAGTCATGAACTAAAAGCTATAACTGCTTCATGTTGTTCAGCTGGAGTTGTATTTCTGGAATATAAATCCCATATCCACTTTCTTTTATCTTTGGTTTAGTCTCCATCAGCTCCAAAGGGAAATATGTGGCTATTTACCTGTTAAATGCTTCACCAGCTAGTTACTAACTTTGTCTACTACACCCACACAGGTGTTTTCACTTCCGGTTCATTAGACCTGTACACGCTCACACAGTCCTGAAAGTGAAATTAAATTTGTTTATGCACACACGTTTTCAGCAAATTGGAACCGGTGTAAACAATTTTGGTCTGGTTGATGTGATATATGAGTTCAGTTAATTTACCTTTGAGTAAACAGGGACATAAATACAATGTTTTCAGACACTTTAGTCCTCCATTTATCAATATGGGACATATATAAACTAAATAGCTTAAGTGACTAGATCGATTTATTTTTAAATGATTCTGTCCCTCTAAATGCTGTTGGTTTAAATGTCCAAATAAAGTTTGAATAATCTTAGTCAAAATAGATATATTAGGCTGCCTGTAAACACAGTCAGTGAGAAGTCATAAATATCTCAGATCTGATATATATATATATATATATATATATATATAAGCACACATTATTTGGCACAAAATAAAAGCTTTTGGTTCCTTCACTTTGTAAGGTACATTAAGTGCAAATGGAAGACAATGATAAATGAAACAAGCTAGCTGTTTGTGCAAAGCTCAAATTATTACTCAATAACCTCTTATAATAGCTACTATCGACAATAACTCTTTCCTGGAAGCAATATTTTTATATAATCAGAATTTTTTTCTATACATATTCACAACTCAAGAGTAATTTCCGCCCTACACTCTAACAAATATACAAACTGTCACGTTATAACAATTAAGAATAGCAGTAATAGCAGTCACACAGATCATAAAGGGTGGAACTAAATCTGTCCATCAGAGGGCACTACCCACTAACAGTGTGAATATTCCTTCAAGGTCTGATATGATTATTCTTATCACCATCACTGTAAACTCTTTCTTATAACCATCCAGACTTTTTACAGTGTCTCGACTGGGTTTGAAGATTTCGGTCTGTGTTCAACAGATTTATGCTGATAGCGGATGTGCATTATAGCTGTTTGCTAGGCCACAATATTCTGTATCATTGACATGAAATGTTCACACTAAGCCGGCTTAAGTAACATAATTTTAACATATTTTTCTCTCTGTTTTGGTCTTTTTTCCGCACAGACAAAAAAAAAATTGCTTTCTGAAAAGCTGCCATACCGTGTTTCAGCGTGGATGGAAAGTTTCTGGAAAACGATGACGCTTCATCAATCATAGCTAGGGGTTATGTGGCAGTTAAGCTTGGAAGACATTTTGTCACAACACGACAGTTATCATGTGAGTAATATTGCTTAGGATTTGTGATTTAAAAAATGTATGGTTAATTAGAATTAGTTTTCAATGTTAGTGGTGGAGTCTGCCCCAAGCATGATTCAAATTGCATTTAACAAATGAGATAATTTTATGTCATTGATATTTGCCTTACCTTTTCTGCTTACTCCCTAGCAGCTGTATCGGACATGTTACATGTTTTCAACTGTTGCTGCTTCACTTTAAAAGCGTGCAAAACGAGGGGTGACTTTTATTGTGAAGCTCTACCAGGAAACCTGTGCAAAAGTAAGGATTGCAACTTTAACCTCTCTTTACGTTTATTTTGTCATGCAGCTTTGAGTTCATAAAAAACAATGATTTGATTGATTTGCCTGGTTAAAATGTAGCATTTATGATATATAATTAAATCTGTATTTTATGCCTGTTTAGTTGTTTGACAACCAAAACAAAAAGAAAGTAAGACCAACTAAACTGTCTGTGAAGATTCTCAGTTACACAGGTCATACACCAAGGAGGATAAAATAAAGGGCGACTGGACTTTCAAGTACTTTCAACTGAGTCCAGCTGCTCTTGATTTAACCATCCTTGGACAACTAAATCATTTGTTGTGTGTGGACCTAAATAAAAGGAAAAAATAAGAGATTTTGCAGACCAACAGTAAACCTAAAAACATGGCACACACATATAAACTGTGTTATTTTGATTTAGCAGGCTTAGTGTGGATTCAGTCTCAATGTCAAATCTATGGAAGGTTTGGAGACTCATAAAGTAAATCATTATGTCTATATTGAGAAGAAGGAAGAAGGAAACAGAAATAGTCCATTAACAAAAAGAAAAGATTATGGGAAAAAACCCAAGAAGGTAGGGATTGATAAATGGGGCATCAGATGTGTAAAGCCCTTAGTTGGGGTGGGACAGCGTGTACAGTATCACTGTGCATGAATTTCATACACACTAACGAGACAGCGGCACAGTTTCTGAAACACTCCTGGGAGTCAGTGTGGAGTAGTTTTCCACATAAATGTATGCTATGTTTTGCGTTCTGTCAGTCAGCCACTACCAACTGAGAGCTGCTCGTGGCCACTCAGCTGCAACGGAGTTTGGCCAGGAAATAGGCCACGCTGAGGAAGATCCACACCACCAGGAGGTTTGGGCTGAGGGCCAGCAGGGGCAGAGAGTACAGGAGGCTGGGGTCTAGCCGGAAGTCACGCACTGGCAGCAAGCCGCTCAGGTTCTTCTGGATCACCCCCTCCCTCGTCCCAATGCTGGCGAGTCATGGGAGGTGGGAGTAAGAGCAGGAGAAGGAGGAGGAGGAGGTGTGGAGCAGCAAAAAAAGGTTGGAGCAAGGGAAAGGTGATGGAGAAGAGAGGAGGGAAGTTGAAAAGGAAGAAAGGGAGAAAAAAAGGACCAAGTAGAAGGGACAAAATAAAAGGAAGAGGTGAAAAGAAATGGAAACAGAAAAAGTATAAAGGCAATTAGGGGAAAAAGAGACAGGGAAAAAAAGATTGTGTGAAGGAAGAAGGGAAACAGAGGGCAGCATGTCGCAGCAAAGCCAAAATAAACAGATGGCATGTATGTACACATGCACACAGGTGAAATGGCAAATTAACAGGTGATACCGGTGAAAGAAGTCACAGCCATGAGGATAAATGGCAGTTTGTGTAGTGTGACGTAAAAATTAAATTATATTCAAAAAAATTTCAGTGAGGGCACAACAAATGGAAATGAATCACAAACCAATGAGAATAAAACAATCCCGCAAAAATGAGCCAATTGTACAAAACAAACAAAAATAAATCATGATGTCAAACACGTGGGAAACAGAGGAAGAGGAAAAAGAGAGAGAGAAAAAAGAGAAAATTAAGAATGAAATTCTAAGTCTTTCAGAAAAGGAAAGAAGATACAGCAATGGCTCTCCATGTTTATATATTCTAAGACATGGGATGAAGAAGGAGGATGGAACGGAGGCAAAAATGGCAAGAAAAACGTCTTGGTTTCAGTCGTGACAGATGGAAACCAACATGACTGCGTATAAAACAAACAGCCTTTAAATTTAAGGGATAAAGTGAAAGTTTGAAGTCAATTGCACTCTGGATCAGGAACTTTAAAGTTTACATTTGCATGCGAGCTAATGAGAAGGCCAGCATGCTGTTAGAAGCCTTTTCTTTTACTTTTTTTTACAGAGAAATGCTAACAAAGCTAACATGCAGTAAGTACCTGGTGCAGAAAGGTTATAGACTTAACATCAAAATGTATTTTACGGGTGTGCTGCACATTTACTTTATTCATTTTTAGCTACTTAGGATGGATAAAAGGGCAAAATGGGTAATGATGGGACATTTGGAGAGAAGAGCTATATCTCCAAACTCATTCCAATATGCATCACAGCTCAAAACCATTCCAAAAGGAAACAAACTCTACAAATCAAAAAGCTATCTTCATGCTCGTCGGCTGAAGAGGGAGAGAGGGGGGAGGGGAAAGGGGAGAGATGTGAGGAGAGGAAAAAAGAGGGAAGGAGAAGGTGAAGAGATGTCGTATCATGCGAGTATCTGTCGGAGTGCAACTTTATTGACCACAAGTACAACAAGTGAGGTGTGATAACATCTTTTTACAACAAAGTATTTACAACATAAAGTCACAAAAAACTCCACTTTTAACACACAACTGTTAACTGAGTATAAACTTAGATTATTTTGTGTTGTTTCTGAGAGTTGCAGGGACTTTTAAAAAAAAAGAGAAGTAAGATCGTTTCTGTCATCAGAAAATAAATCACATTTACAGTGGGGCTGAAACACTGGCTCAATATCAATACAGCTCTGTTTGGGAATGAAGATAAATTCCCTTTATACCTTTACAAGTCTTTGGTCACTGTGTCTCCTCTCGTTTATGATTTTGGTTATCTTGTTTCTGTTCGTAGATTATTGTGTCAGAGCATTTTAAATGTTTTCTGATGATGCTGGCGTTCAGCTTGTCTCCTTTTATTTTCAATTCATTATATGTCTATATTTAAACAAATAAACCCAAAACTATTTGCACCTCATTTATTTACCAACAAGAATCTGTCATATTGTCTTGTTTTTATTGGTTTTAACTATGTTTTAAATATGTTCTTAATCCGGTTTACTGATGGATGAGTCTGCTGTTTTTGTCATGCTGCAGGCCAAATTTCCCATGCGGAAAAACAATACAGACTGGTCTGCACTGAAAAAAAGGCTGGATACCAAAAGAGGCAATAAAGTGCAAGAAAATGTTTTGTAAAAATACACAGCCTAAGGTGGTAACGAGCACTGCAACTTTGCCTAAAAAGGGCAGCATTTCACTTGAACTCAATGTGTAGAGGTTAACTAAAACTGTCTATACCGGCTTAACAGGCAGGGACAGACATAATTTGAGAATGAATGGAGAGGAAAAATAAAGTAGGGATGAAGGAAAAGAAAAGGTGATGATGACGGTAGTGATCTGATGATACAAATAATGGAAAAATACTCGACCAGCCTGACAGGAAACACAAGACAAGACAATGCTGGGAAGACGGAGGTACAGACAGAACAGACTCACAGACAAGCAGATGTGCAGACAGAACAACAAGCATCCAATGCACACGACTGAAGTAGGATTCACTCGCTTGAATATCAGTTAGGTGCCTCTCTTCTCTAGACCCTTGTCTCAAACTCAACAATATCAACAAAATTTGAGCTCTTTTGACAAGAGTGTGTTGAAGCAAGTAACCAACTGAGTTTCAAAAATATCCCCTCTGAGACGAACCAGCAACCGTAGATGAGTTTGTTTTTAGAGAGGAAACAGGCAACTGTGTGAGTTTTTAAATCGCACATGGGCAAAACATCCTACACAAACAGTATCTGAATTCAACTTCCCATGCATTTGTTACTTTACTAGTTTTTAAACATTTTAGTCTGTGTGGTTTAAAAAAAACCTAATCTTTACAGCAGCATGTAAGAATCACTGGGTATAAATAGTGACTAAAAAATATAAATATTTCCAGATGCTTAAAAAAAACCCTGACAGGCAGTAAATGAAAATAATCTGCATCTCTAAATTCCGACTCTGGTAAAACAAAGTTAGCATCTGTTTTTTGCCCATGTAGGATTTTTAGTGTTTGTCATTCAGGACGCGTCCTACCTGCGCATACAGTCGAGGGCCTGCGTGAAGACCTGGGGCGCCATGCCGTGCTCGTGCTGCAGGATCAGGCACTGCTCCAAGGTGACCGACATGGCCGTGCGGTCTTTGGCGCTTTTGCAGCTGGTGAAACGCACCCCGTTCAGGCGGCGACAGATCTGAGACAGAAAGGGAAGAAAAGTTGTTGAGTCATCGCTAATTAGGGACCTTAAAGAAAAAAATCAAATGACCTTAAAATAATAATAATAATATATCCTGGGCATTTTTTGCAATTTATCTATACAGTTCTAACTTTTAACTAACTCTATGCACACTGCTGATCATTTTCACAAATTTTCTTACAGTAAGCATGAGAAGGCACACCCCTATAGGTAAATGAGAGGTTCGGGGCCTATTCTGCTAAACATAAAACATATTCCTTCCACACGTCCAAAAACTAAATCAAAATTTTATGAAGAAAAATGTTTTCATCATTAGCAGATGTTTTACAGCTGTTTAAAGAAAAATACAATTCTTAAACTCAACACTGGATTAATGTTGTTTAGTATTTGATGCACAACAAAGCAGAAACTTCACCTCGGCCGCCTGCCAGAGAATGTCCACGTTCTTGTTTTTCCTGGCGTGGACGTTCTGCCCCAGAAACCTCAGCAGCTCAGGGAGACAAGTCTGAGAACGAGACCTCGGGAGGCCTGAAGGGATTTTGTGGGAGATGATGGGAAATGTAGGTGAGGTGGAAGAACAAATAGCACAAAAGAAAAAGAGAAAGTGAGACAGGGATTAAAAAAAGGATGAAAACTATTACCAAAACTAATACACATGGTCACTTTCTCTTAAAGAAAGTAGTGGAAGAAATATTCAGATCCTTTACTCAGGTAACGAACACAATGTAAAAATACTCCATCACAAGTAAACATCTTGCATCTACAATCCTACTTAAGTAAAAGTACATACTGTACATATTATCAGCTAAATGAACAGCAGAAGTTCTCGTTCTGCCTAAAATTGGCCCCTGTGACTAATAATAGTTTTATCTTGTTTTTATGCAGTGACGTAGTTTAATCCAGTGGTTCCCAACCTTGTCTCTTTAGTGGAACTGCTAGATATACTTTGGTACTCACAGTCCTCAGGCAGGACTTCTTTGAACTGTTCGTAGTATGAATTTAGCCTGGAAAGACTCTCCAAGTTAATGACCTCCTGCAGGGATGTGTCTCCGAACCTGAACACATGAGAAACACACCGTTTCCTTGCATTAGGTTGTTGAGCAGCCTGAATTCATCAGTCAAGAACAAAAACTTGCTAAAACTGTGTAACTGTATCTCACACACTTCAAAACTTCTCTTTTCTTCTCCTACTCACTCACTTCTCAGCCAGCGTCTGCTGCTCATTGATGCCGACATTGAAGTGCACCGGCTGAACCCTCAGCAGCATGCCGCTCTGGATCTCCCGCGGTAACGCGTCAAACATGGTTCCCGGCAGCGGGATGCGGACGTTGAAACCGTCCCGGTTCCCCGTGATGATCGGCAACATGTCGGGGGCGGAGCTGCCGGTGGCCTGGGTTACCTTAAAGTGAACGCATTGACATTTAAAGACTTAACAGCAAGCTGTTTCCTTTTTCATTTATTATTTCACATATTATCTGTTTAAATAGTCATGATATCATCTGTTATTTAAATGGACAATAAAAACTAATAAGAAGATGAAGAGGTTGAGTGATGGGGTTTTGCTTCTTAAAGGTTTTTTTTCCAATCCAATACAGTTTTTTTGTCAAATTGTGAATATCTCCTCAAGGCCCACTAGCTGTCCATCCCGTTTGTGTGCCGATCAATTTCCCGATCAGTTCTATTAAAAAAAGTTCTTTTTAGAATTTCCCACAGCCCAAAGAGATTTATACAAATTGCAACTTTTATTTAGTTTGTTATCATAAATGTCAAAGAAAAGCTATGAATATTCACATCTGATAAGCTGGAGCCAATGATTATTCAGCATATTGACTTGAAAAATGACTTACCGATTATCAAAATAGTTGCAAAGCAAATTGCCTAAATGATTTATCGTTGCAGCTCTAATAAAAAATATTGTAATTATATTGCATTCTCAATCTCACATGTAAAAAAAAGAGGTGACAGAAGTTTAAAAAAATTTCTGCAAAATTAAAGTCAACAGAATGGAAAATGAAAAGAAACCAAATAAGGAATAAAATCCACACAAGTGAAGTAATGTCATAATAAAAGCAGCTTTTTAATATGTTTCTATTGCTTTAACATAACATTGCAGTTGCAGTGTCCTCATGGGGATTATTAAAGTTTTTTTTCTTCCAACCTTAAAGGTGACATTGCGAAGATCCATGATGCCAACACTCATGTCCTCCAACATGGCCAACTCCTCTCCTGGGAACACACACACACGGTAATAGTGATAATCTGTAACTCTAACAGAGGACAAACAAGACATGACCGACTGTGGGTGTGTTTGTACCGTAGGTGCTGAGCAGGGATTCAAACTGAGCCAGCAGGCCGATGGTGTAGAGCTGTCGGAGGAATCCGTTGTCACGGAGACAGTTCCTCAGTTTGATAATGAAGCTGCAGATAAGTGCAGTGAGCTGCAACACACACAAACGCACACACACACTGCTCTTAATCCACTGAAGTGTGTGTTTGTGTGTCTCTGCATCAATTATAGCTGATTGAGATTCAAGTCAATCTCATCAAACATGTTTAAGCATCGCTGTTAAAGAACAGTTTGTATACTTCACTACTTGCAGATAATATACTTTTTAGATAATAATGCAACTTATTTCAAGGTTTTTTAACTGGTATAAGTAAAATAAAGTTTCCTCTTTTAACTTTAGGACTCATTTGGAAT
Source organism: Lepomis gibbosus (assembly GCA_029875015.1). Classification (NCBI taxonomy): domain Eukaryota; kingdom Metazoa; phylum Chordata; class Actinopteri; order Centrarchiformes; family Centrarchidae; genus Lepomis; species Lepomis gibbosus. Next base: position 9,772 of record JAPMOB010218800.1, on the reverse strand, counting down.
TGAATGAAGAGAAATCTGATTAAAAAAAGCACTTCCTTCAACAACTTTGTTGTTCTGTAGTCTAAACTGCATCCATTAGTAAGATGAAAGCTCGTTCATTAAACATGATGACATGCACTCGCTCAAGCGTCAGTGTTTTTATGTGCACCGTGTTCTGCAATTCAAATCAACATATGGTTTTATATTTAGACACAGTAAAGCTTGGCTTTACTTATGATTAAGCGTGGTTGGTTTCTGTGCATCCAGCGTGTGATGGAAATCCTGCAGCTCAGTGTGTGTGATGTTATATAACTGGCTGAGGGTATAACAACGAATACAGATCAACAAAAACAAGCAAGATTTGAGAGTGTGACATGTCATCAGACATGATGTCTGTTGACATCAGACAGACATCAGACATGGTCATCGAAGTTATCTAAGACAAAGGCAATTCAGTTGACCAATACTGTATACCAGGCATTTAAAGACATACGTCTTAGCAAGTAAAAAAGTGTTTGCCTGATGAAATCTATCAGAATTTTCTGTAAATTATTGTTTTCTGTTTTTTATGTTCAGCAGGTTTCTTCTTCCGTGTGGTGTTTATGTACACTGAAGAAGACTTAGCTGATACAATTGCCAAAAAACATATTTAAACAGTATTTTGATTTAGACTGAAATGCATGAATATTTTCATTATTCTGCACATTATTTCCTAGATTAATGATAAGGATCTATAAAATGCCAGAAAACAGTGAAAAATTCCCACCACAGTAAGATGACCCCAAGCCATTGTCTTTAGATTGCTTGTTTTCTCTGACCAGCAGTCTAAATCCCCAAAATATTCTTTTTTTTTTATCAAATAACACAAAGAAAATCAGCAACACCTCACATTTGACAAGCGGGAAACTGGGGAATATTTAGCATTTATGCTTGAAAAGTAAGAATTTTGATTACATTTAATAGTAACATTTACTGTCAAATGACTAATTCACTTATTGTTTTAGCTCTAATTCTCTTTCTGTTGAAAGTCCTTTTTTACTTGTTTGACTTTGATTGTAGCCACACATATCCCAGCTCTCTTTGTTTGAGTCCAACGTTTCAATATTCTACCTTATCAGCTTTAAGCCTCACCCTGTACGCGTTCCTAGTAAAAAACGTAGATAAGATGCCAAAGTTTAACTCAATTTGATTATACCTGTCTGAGCCTTGTTGTATATTACACACACTTGGTGCTCTTATACAACTGAGGCTGCTGAGATCACAGGTCTAAAATATCTGGTGAACCTGCTGGGTAAACATAACTGTTATTGTAACTGAGCCAACACTACAGAAATAAGAGGCTATAAAAATAAAAAAGTTGTAAGAAAGAAAACATCGACTACCTCTAGTCACACAACCTCTTTTAACTGAAATGTCTCAGGTTGGTGCCGACAGCACAGGAGAGTAGGAGTGAAGAAATCCCTTCCCTGTCCGTCTCACTTTCTTCTATTGTGTTTGTTCTGTTGTCTTTGTTTGCTCTCTCGTTTTACTCAAGAGTTTAACAGCAAAGCCACTGAATGCTGAACCTCCGCTCCCTCCAGTTTTATAATATTTGCTGTGAGTCATTCTAAGATGAGCACATTAGCTACAAGCCTGCGTGTTTGTATGTAAATGCTGATGTAAATGCGTGTGGGGGAGTAAATGTCATGTCTGTTTGTGCTGACCGTCTGGCAGAAGACAACATCGCGGCGGTACTGCAGTGACAGGTCCATGGCTATCGTCGGGGCGCTGTCCTGCATTAGCAGGAAGACCATGGACTTTTTGGCTGTGTCGCTCATCATGGCGACGCACTCTGTGAGCGTGGTGAGGAGAGGGTACAGCGCCTCGCTCCACTCACCTGGGAAACACACGAAGAGAGTGTAAGGTAAATACATTACAGAGGTTAGACAAAACACCAACACACAATTAAAATTCCTCCTCTGCACCACTCATCCCCACACAATCTAACGTTAGCTCAGTTAAAGTGATTTTGCACGATTAATGCCACATTAAGTGAATTTATAAGTTAAATTTGCTCTTTCAAGATAACAGGATACAGATGGAACAAAGAGACAACAGGAAAAGCAAAAAAGCGCTGAGAAAAAGGGCAAAGCTCCAGGATAGGTTTTGTTTTAATGTTATGTTATATTTCCCCACTGAACATTTTCCATGGATACAAGAAGGTAACACTTCTAACAAACCATTTTAAACAGAAGAAATGAAAACTCAAAAATTCCTTTTATGGGAAATCACTCTCTTATAGCAGAATAAAAACAAAAATCTGTCAATACGTTAAAGAGTGATACTAACTCAACTTTTTTGAGTTGGTAAATTACATGTACAGTAGATATTATACTGGTCCCCGCCTGAGATTAGTAGTCATTTTAAAAGCAGTTAAAATATATAATAGTATATATTCTGTCATCTAGATTTGAATCTGTCAGGTTGTCTTGTACTCCAAACTCCTGAAGTACAAAGCAACATCACATTCAGTCCAATTCAGGCTATTCCCACCTCAAAAAACTAAAATTAACTCTCAACATATGAGAACACATGCAGGTATTAAATCAGTTTCATGAATTACATTATGTAAATCTGGGTATGAATGAGTTACCTGAAATATGTGATGAAGGCGTGTTCAAGCTAATAAGGGGGGTTAATTTGCCTTAATAAAGAAAAATAGCACTAAAATAATATACAGCCATCAAACAAAAAATGTGAAGCTGATATTAGTTTTGAAAATAAGAAGACCAATTCAATGGGCAAGTTGAAGGAAGCTGACTTATTCTCTTATTATTGTATAGTTACTGTTAAAACTTTAGTTACTGTTGGAGAGTTGGGGATAGAGGCCGAGAAGCATGAGTGACATAGCAGCGCTTACCTGGGTACGCCTCCTCAGCACTCGGGCTTCCATCTGGAAGAGGGGATGCAGGTGCAACATGCATGATTAGCGGGCGCAGTAAGCCACAGAAGGCAGCAGAGGCACACACAGAAAACACTACAGACCAGGGTCAAAGATATATCCAAACATAAATGCGCATAATGGCGGCTGGCCTCTATTTCGACCTTGCAGGCAGTTAAGGGATGTTTTTCCGTCGTGTTCAAATGCAAAACACAGTTGTGAGTTTTACTTCAACAGAAAGAAAAATAGGTCAAGGGGAACATGACAAAATGTTATTTTATTGCTTTGCAACACAAAGCTATGTAGCTGGTATTACTAACTAACCAGTGATAACAATGTGGATAATGAAGTCTACCTTTTATATTTTTGTTATCTCATTAAAAAGCTTTAAAGCAGAGACAAAAAATGACAACCAAACTCTTTAGTGGTTCTTTTTCACATCTTATTCCTAGCCACACTGAACTGGCTCAGCTGCAGGCATCATTTTTAAAGTAAAGTTGGGATAGACATGTGACTCTGGTCCAGTAGCTACAATAAGACTGCAACATTGTGGACATTGGACAGAGCAAGAAGACAACAACAAAGGCTGCACACAAGACAAAATGCTTCACATTAGACATTTTTCTTATCCTAGGTAAGAGTAATTTAAAAACACCTACTTTCTTTTCAGTAATGAAAACTTCAGTTTATGAAATCGCCCTTTGTCGTGATTGTCGCACCTTTGACTTAAAATGATGCAACTAAAAGAAAACGCGCTGTAAAAGTGGTTACAGAAAAGGCAAAAACAAAAATGAGAAATTAAATAAACCTACAGGATTCTTGTTCAGGGCTGGGAGGACGTGCAGAAGAGAGGGCAGGCGAAGAGGAAGAGGCCTGTGGTGATGATGATGATGATGAGGATGGTAGGGATGATGATGGTAATGATGGAGATTCCTGTGATACACTTCCTGGGTTGATCCAGAAAGCTCTTTTTGCATCACCTTTTCACAGCCATACACAGCAGTGTTAATTTATTCTTCTAAATTTAGTCAATGTTAATTATAAAAACAGTTTAATATTTGTTTTTATATTGCATTTTTATCAGTTACATGCCCATGAAACCTTATTGTAAAATTTGCATAAATTGTAATTTAGTTAATTTGTCAGATCATTTAAAAGATTAAAAGATTTGTGTTTGTTTACATGTGTAATCTGCAAATAATGCCTATTGTAGTGACTTCACAGAAAATTGGAGTCTATAGAAAACCACTTTCTTCAGCCAAAAACTGCACCCAAGAAAAAAAAATCTTATCAAATTGAAGAAAGATGAAACCAAAGTAACCCCCCCCAAGACAAGGAATTTCAACTCTGAACAAAAGATTGTCGCATGAAATCAACGCCTAAAACTTGTTCATGATTCAAACCTAAAAAGCAATCAAATGTCAGATATTAGACAAAGAAGAGAAACTAAAAAACATTATTCTGTGTATTACCTTTCTTACTGGCGCCGCCCTGCAGGTCACTTAGGGTACTGTCCTGACTGCTGACGCTGGGTCTCCTCTCCTTCTGAAGCAGCTTGTCAACACGCTGGATGATGCACTCCAGAGACTTATCCACATTCAGCCAAACTTTCTCCTGAAAAGACAGACAGGAGGCAACATACTTTTCAGTGCTATGTAAGAAAGGTTAAATGGCTAACAGAGAAATTACAACAGGGAAAAGAATTAAGCTAGAGGTAAGAGACGATGCGGAAGAGATGAGATGAATCAGTATGCAAATCAGGCAGCACACCACAGTTTTGCTTAACAAAGATTTACGTAATGCAAGCACATCAAGAGCTTCATTACATAACGACACACTCTTGTCTCAGGCTGCCCGGGGATAAAGAAGGAAAACAATGACCGTCTGAACTTAATCTGTCATATTCACAGCCATGTCAACACCTTTGGTTTTTAGTAAAAAAAAATGTAATACTTTTGAACTAAATGAGTAATTTAGTGTCCATTGCTTCATCTTTTTTGCAGAAATGTTTAACAAAAACAAACAAGAAACATATGCTTATCATATTGTGCACTGACAAATCAAATGACATCATACTACATGCAGCTATTTTGGCCAAACTTAGTCAAACTTTGGGCAGTGATATATTAGTGGTGTAAATTAGCACTAGGCAATACTGATAAACTACAATATTGTGATATACACATTTATTCTTGACTTTTGGGAACTGTACTGTGTAACAAAATAATGTCCAAGTTCAAAGGTCGCCTTAGTAATATCTCAGTCAGAAAAATAAAATTCCTTAAAATATTAACCTATGCCTTTCCTCTTCAAGATGTTCAGAATATAGTACAAAATACAGCTTTTTATGAAACATTCAAAACGGACGCCATGAAACTGAGCAGTTTCATGGCTGATTTTGTTTTTGATATAAAAACTGTTTTAGTTCGTTTTTGCTGATTCCTAACTCATTAATTAACGCACCCACTCCTCTTCATGCCAGTCTACATGTAGCGAGGATCGGCTGTTGCGACCACTCCACTTGGCTAGCAGCGTGTCCTGGTCATTACGGAGGACTACTTGTTCTGAGTCTGCAGAGGGAGACGCTTTGGAGGCGATGTACTCGGGCCGCGCTGCTTTCAGGGCCTGTATGGCGGAAGCCAGCAGCTTACAGTCGCATACCGTCACCAACTGACGAGTCTGAGAGGGACAGGAGAAGGTATCCTATGTCAACATAAAATCATTTCCAAACTTAAGTGCTTCAAAATGACAGATTGTGTTAAAGTAAAATACCTTATCAGCAAGAATAGCGAGCGTCCTCTCCAGTCCGCTGGCAGATCGATCTTTGGCGGCTCGGGAAAGCCTTTCAGCGTAGTAGCTGACCTGAGTCTTCAGCGTGTTGATGTGGGCGATGATCTCTTTGGCACGGACAATGTCCTGGGGTATGTAGACGATAGACTGCGAGCTTGACAGGGCGCTGCTGCAGAAAAGCAAAGATGCATGATTTTAGCAGTGTGTCTGTATCCAACTGTATGCTGATGACAGTCTTACATCCTCAAAATGTAAAAAGTCATTCTGGGAGCCTCAGTCTCAAGCACTACCCTCAAATGAGTTGAATTGGCTCACAAGTACTATTTTGTTACAGATATTAACATTAATAGACTTAGACATAGCATTTGCATGCACATGCCTGCTCTTAACAATGGTCCTACTTAGTGGTTTAGGAAAACGCTACAGGTAAACACAAAGACAACATGAAACTGAGGTGGTGACACCGTTCACTTTACAAATTCAGATAGATCTTTATGAGAACTTAAGAAATTCTTATTAATGCTTTACATGTTTTCCAAGTGAAGATTAGTGTTTTTAATTGTCAAATGAGCTGTATTTCAACACACACACACAATAACAAATGCATCCATAATGTGTCTTTATTTTTACATAAACTATGTGATGTCTTATGTTTCAAGTGTTTACAAATTGCATTCATTTACCCTAAACATACTCACCAGTTAATTCACAATGCTTGAAAATAATTCAACTTTGTTGTTGACAACTCAAAGAGTGGTGAGAGTATTTTTTGTGGTTGTACAAGGAAGTGAGAGGCAAACAGTGAAAGAACAAATGAAAACAAGCAAAGCAGCGCAAAAACTCACCATTCCTCCTCATATACGCTGATCAAAAAAGTAACAAAAGCAAAAATTAAGACGAAGCCAAAGAACTGAAATGCAGAATTAATGCAATAGTTGAAGAAACAATGCATTCAAATTTTCTTTAATGTAAAAATTACTACAGGGGAGCCAAATCAAAATACATCTTTCATACAAAATCATTTCATAATGATCAAATCTGTTTTTAAATATTAAAAAAAATAAGTAATGAATGAAATAAAACATGAAACGATTCAAAAAGAGGGAAAAAACGCAATGCAATTTTGTTTTTCTTCTTTTTTCCTTTTAGATTTTCAGTCAGTTATTTTCCAACTTACTGTTTCTTTGCCTCTTCAAACTTCTGGATGAGTTTCCTCAAACCGTTGTTTTTGAAACCCTGGCAGTGAGCTGCCGGCGCGCCGATTGTTATCACATCGTACGTGTGTTCTGGAGACAAAATTGGTGTTTTGAATGAGGAAAACCATTTTTGTGAGTAAAAACCAGAAGCAAAAGCAGTGAGTGTTTTGTTTGTGTCTGGTTGCCCATGTGTGTTCCAATGTCTCACCGAAGCCCAGTTCATCCTGCACCCTCATCCTCTGAACGTGAAGGTTGGTTGGCATGAACTCAAGCTTCCTCTCTGCCTTCAGGTTACTGGCTTTGAATGACGGACCTGACGTGGAATGGTAGAAAGCAAGAGAAGAAGAGCAGTGGGGTAAAAATAGAACAGGAAACGTTGTTGTAGCTTGTTTTACAACATATATGATGTTTTTTCTGCTTTGTCAGACCGCAAGAGGCATCTGAGAACCTCTAACCTCTGTAGTTGTTGAGGTCCGACAGTGTTTCCTGGTACGCGAGAATTATGGTCTGGTACTGAGAGACAATCTGTCGCCGCAGATTCTCCCAGCAGGGGGATAACTCTCCCAGCTCCTCCAGCTCACACACCCTGCAGACAGACAAAGAGTTGTTCAGGAAAAGTGGGAAAATAAATGTGTACATAAAGCTCATATATTGTAAGTGCAACATTACTACACTTGTGTGATAGTTTTATGCGATAGTAAACTCAATATGCGTTTTGGGCTGTTGGGCAGAAAGTCACCACTTTCAGTTTTAAGAAAACAATTGAGTAATTGTAAGAGTTCTTTTTTCTCTAAATTTTCTGGCTTTTGGACCCACAGGTTAATCGACTAATCAAGAAAATAACTGTTGCAGCTCCAGTTTCATTACACTCTCTGAAACTACAGCACTAGCTGGTGAGATGGTTGAAATCTAAATGGCCAGATCATAACACATTTGCTTTACTGATCCAATCATACCAGCCTATGATGCTGAGGATATACTCAAATTATGAAATTCAGCACATTACTGCTAATTTGCTAAAATTTTTCAGATAAAGTCTTGTATAACTCACTTTTGACAGCATCTAAGCTAAAATAGCTGTGTTCGTACCTGGCTGCGTCCTCTTCCAGCAGCAGTTTGACAAACTGTCTGGGAATGTTTAATGAGAGGACGCTCTCTGCCATTTGCTCCAGCACCCGTAAGTGGTTCCCATCCGTCGTGGGGAAGCGGTACATCCTGGACATCGTGCCTCCAAACACTGAAGACACAGAAAATTTAATTAGGTTGGATTAGATTGTTACGGATTAGATTAGACCGTTTGTCTGATCTAGTTGTGTTTGGTTTGAAATTATATTTGTTGTTTAACTGATTTAGCTGTTGATTGTGTAATGCTAGTTTTATGTTTAGTTTTAAAAGTATGGCATGTAGTAAAGGAGCTGAACAGATACATTAGTTAGTTATAGATATTTATCGATACAGTAATAACATTATGACACAAAAAGAACATCTAATAAAGAAAAAAACATTCATAAAAACACATTACATTAGAAAAAATGAGGAAAACAAACCAACACCAAAAAGGTCAAGATGGAAACTAAAAAAAATCCAAAAGCAGAACACTTTGTGACCGCTGTGAAGCAGTTTTACTTAAGTTAAGAGCTTCCCAGATGTATTTATACGTTGCATTTAGTCTCAAAGGGGAGAACCTTTTGGATTCTTCTACTCTACATACCTTGTTTCAGCTCACACTTGAATCTACAGTTTATTTTAGCCTTTATGCTTCAGACTAATAGTCAGGGTTGGGTGTATGTGTCTGGCTCAATAATCAGCCTACTGTGGTCAGGTTATTTTGTGTTGTGTTATTCCCTGGACCATAAAAATGTATGCCTTCATTAAATGATCAATAATAAGGTCTTCATCTTATTTATGTTGTTTTTCCTACTTCTTTGACTTATGGACAGTGTGGATGCTGTTGAACTTATATTTTCAGAAATGGTGAAATAGTGCTTTTGACAGATTGTACAGATTCCTGAGGATTACCTGGTTCTAAGATGTTTCATTTGTTATGATGCTTTGTGTAGGGCAAAGGCTTAATGCATTCATTTTGTTTATCACTCAACAATGGTTGGATTTTCACAAGAAATGACACTTGATCTGCATTTTTTGCAGCCAAATGGATGTTCGAGGAGCCAGAAACTCCCTATAGATACCTGAAAGCAGCATAAAATTTATGGTTTCAAATCTTTACTGAAACCTAATTCACTCTGTCCACAAACTTCATCCAAATGTACCGTTTTAGTCATTTTTTGTGGATGTATCTGCTGTACCTGAGCGAAGCAGGGTGTCTTTGCATAGCGAGGCGTATTTGATTCTGACTCCCATCGACTCCGTGAGGCTCTCATCAACAGGCAGCATCGTCTTTAGGATAGACACAGAGGCGTTGATAATAAACAGTAAGTTAACAACCACCCCCAACAGCAAGCCCACTCTCATACCTCCTCTCACCTACACCACACTCTAACCACGTGCTCCTACACCCAGCCCAATCCCCTGAGATAAAGCGTTTCACTGTCATGTGAGGCTGAGTGACATGTTTATTATGTTATCCAGCAGGTTAAGTGAGTCACGTCTACACAGACAAACAGGATGTCTAAGAGACACACATGAAATACTTTCATTTACTCACTGTTAGAATTAACCTAATGAAACTAATGATCTGGTTCCTATTAAAGCAATACATATAGCAGTGGTCATAAACGAATCCAAATCTTTATTACAGATAAAATCCCCAATTATATTTCTGATGACTTTTTAGTCGTTATAGTTGAGAGGTTGAAGAAAGTTGACGTGAATGTTAACTTTTGAAATCAGATGATTATATATATATATATATATATATATATATATA